>NBZA01001740.1:0-220943 GCA_003054995.1 Aleochara bilineata
CTAAATTTCAAGCAATAGTTTAAAAATTATTTAAAAATATCGGAAAAAAATAAGGTGGTCCTATTATTTTTCACACCAGTGTATGTGTGTAGTGTGTACATATATGTCAATGATTTTCTCAGTCAAGAAAGAAATCGAGAGTCACGCTCATTCATCGTTGCCGCCAAAGTAATGTTCGCAGCGTGACGATCTCGCCGGAAATAGGATTATTTGCCAATTGTTGTGTGCACATTGCACAAACTGGGCGTTGTTCAATCAATGCACATCTTTCTTTCTTTCTTTCTTGAAGCTGGACGCCAAGCAAGTCCACTCACTCAGCTCGTGCCAATTAAGTCGGTAACAAATCGACGTGCGCATTATTCGCAATTGAAGTGCAAGCGCGTGCGTCTTGTCTTCTCTTGGTTTGTTGTGGTCGCGCCTGCACGAAGACGGCGACGAACGATAACACAGCGCAGCAGCGTATTAATCTTCGCGCGTACACGTCGCGCATATAGCCAATGGTCATTTCTTCATTCATTTCAGTTCATTTCAAGTCCACGATGCGAAATCGTTTGCATCTTTTAGTGCTATAAGCATTATCTTTACGAGCAGACGCGCGCAAATATTATTACGTAATACAATATAATAAAATTGTCGAGCCACGCGGGTATCAGACTTATTTACAGCCCAAGAGGCATGGTCATCGCGAACTTCTTTACAATTTGAAAGAGAATTTTGTTTTCTTTCTTGATACGCATTGATGTTCATACTGACCGATGAAGACGAAGACGAAGATGAAGATGAGGAGTGCATTGAACACGGTGATTACTCATGTCGAGGGCAATTTGTTAATGCAAATCGCACTAAATTACAGTTAGCTTAATGATGATTGCAAAACCAACACTTTTACGCGCGCTTCTATTTTTCTCTCTCTTGTGAACGCGCATAAAATTTTATGATGTATCATATCGGGCGATGAGTGCAATCGAAATGCCATTTATCTTGGTAATTAAGTCACATTCTCATTCCCCGAAAGGAGTATTGACTTAAGTCATTTCTGCTGATAATGAACTTGCGCGCAGGCACATGCGCAGTAAAAAATAGTTAATTAAAACTTTGTTTCACAAGAAAGTAGTGATTTTAAAATCTAATCATAAGCGTGAAATAACTACATTAGAGTACAGTATCATACAGTACTGGGGATTTTTAGAGAAGGTACGTATGTACATTTATATGTACACCTGAGTGTAATTGTTACAACATACGCTTCTTCTTCTTCTTCCACGAGGTGAAATTGAAGGTGAAGGTCCGATTAATAAATACAAACTTGCGGCAAATCATTCTTGGCTGCATTTTACTGCTTTGCTTAGCTTTGATTTGCTTCGGAATCAAATCGTAATTAAACTAAGTGAACGATTTTAATCCTTTGCGCGATTTATTCTTGCTAATTGCGCCTGCGCTTCTGCGCAAATATGCATACTCGTTACGCAATTGCAAGCAGTGATTATCGCGATTATCATTCGGCATTACACACTTTTTCTATGAATGAGCGAAGCGAGCCTCACTTCGCTGCTTGCATGTTTACATTTCGATGCGTTTCATTTCACTCTTAGTCGGGTCGAAGTCACTCATGTGCATTCAACTCTCAAGTCATTTGGACGCATCCCACTTAACTTGGGCCATTCAAGCGCAGAATTATCCTTTCGATTTTCTTCTTCTTCTCCTTCGGCTTTGGCTTCAAATTTTACTTTTCGCTGTTTACACTCACGAAGTTTCTGTAGTGGAGTTGGTCTTGGATGCGCTTGCAATTGTAAATTAACTTCAATCGGCGTGTAAGTACAAACATGCAATGCAATGCGATGTAGTGACTACTGGATCGCTGCTAATCGTCCATCTACCAAGTTGCTGCTGCTTCTCTTGCTTCTTAAGTAATGTTACTTAAGTAACATTAAGTGTACGCGCGTATCGTATGTCAAGTCTGCAATAATTAAGCTCATACGTGCGCAGAAATACACGCATGTGAAAGTTACCCTCTTGTGCATTGTTTAATTAGATAGGAACTGACATGATGCTAATGCAATTACACGCGCAATTTTTATCCAGTTATGTGTGCAGCCGCATGCGCATGCATTTCAGGCGTGCATTGTTTCGTCGAGTTTTTCTTCCTGAATGATGGAAAATGCGCGTGCGTACTTCCGTTTTTTAATGTACGTGCGTGCATGTTCGCTCGCGTGGGTCTTCAACAATCGGAAAGAAGCACCGTTAAAAAAGTGCGCATTCTTGCGTCTGCATTAACTTGAGTTTACTTTGACTTGAGTTAAGTTAACTTAAGTCAAGTCAAGTCGATCAAGCAGCAAGTTTTTTGGTTTTGTTGCAAGTGTTATGTATGCGTCCAGTCCAAATAGACTAAAAACAATTTTAAGAAGTACATATTATCGAAGTAGTCGTGTAGCAAAGGCCGAAGTAACTTGACGTAACGTACGAGCATGTTTTACAAGCATTTCATGACTACGCATGCTTGGCGAGATCAAGAGTAAGAAGAGTAAGAAGCGCTTACGCTTGAGCCTTGTGTCTTGCGCGTGTTGCGGCGGTTTTGCGTTATGTAATATACGAGCGCGCACTTCCGCGACCTTAACCGTTCCTTCGCGCACTCGCTCACTCCTTTGCTTTGCCAAGTTGAAGTTGTTTGGTCGGTTAGATGGCACGGCAGTGCAATGTTTTCACATTCGATCGCTTGCTCTTTGGATGCTGCTGTTGCTTCTTCACTTCATAGGTTTGTTTGGTTCTTTGACCGTCGCGTCGTTTGAATTACAATTTTCTTTTGTTTCCTTCGCATTTACATTCAAGCGCGAGCGCAAGTGTAAAGGGAAGAGAAGCAAGCAAGTGAACAATGAAATCAGCAGCGAAAAAAATTGCTCGCGAAAGAAATACACGTGCGCGTGCGCATTTCGCACGTGGAATTATGCGATCCGACGTTTAGGTGTTTGTTCGTTTATTATGATTGTATATTGGTTTTTTAGCAATTAATTCATGCATTAGTGCAAATAAATTAGTCTCAGCGTCTTAGCCTCGCCTAGGTATAAGTCGTAACTTGTTAATTATCTCGTTAGGATGCTGATGCCAATTAATATTTTACTCTCATCAGTGAGTGAGTGGTGTGCACGCGAAAATTTGTTGTTATAGGGTACGTGTGTGAGGCTGAGCTGTCTTTAATTTATCCGCTAACGAAGCATAAGTCGGTTTTATGGCGTGTCGTCAACTGTCAGGAGGCACTTTCCTCAGATAAGACAAACCGCCTTTTTGATTAGTGCCGGAATATGCCGATCGCCTGCGGCCTTTTTTGCATATTTGCGCACACTTTTAGGTCGGATAATTAACTCTTTATGTGCGTGTTCGCTTGTGATGGCTTATGTGTATGCTAGATTAGGTATTAATTGAAAATCAAGTCAATCTAATCTGTCCTGAGATTTTCCGCCTGGTGATGCCAGATTGAGATTGACTTGGACATGCGTTCGAACACGAAGTGGACATTGAGTTGGAAGTCATGCACTGCACTGCACTCGCGTGGCGTAGATTGAGTTTCGTTTCGTGCGACGCGACTCGACTCGACATCGCATCGTCAGTCATGTCTTGTTGGGCTTACTTAACAATATCGTTCGTTGAGCAGTCAACTCTTGCATTGCATTGCAATGCATTTGGATGATATTGGTATTAGATTAGTTTAGCGCTGGCTGAAGTCGAGTGGAAAGAAGCGCCCTCGAGCGCTTCGAATTACACGATTTTCGATTGTCGGCGCAAATTAAGACTTAAGTTTAGACAGACGTGCCTGAGCGAGAGTGCAGCGAGAGCGCATTCTTTGGCGTTGCGTTATTATTATTGCTACATTCCGACGTGTTGCCGATGATCATCGCTCGGCCACTTTAGCCGACAATCAATCACCTGCCAATATTTTATCTTTTTTTCCTGCCTCTCTAACTATTTGCTCGCTTATGTAATACGTAGGTAAGAAAAGTTACTTAAATTATTCATGTTAGGCATGGACTCTTCAAGAAGTTATGATTAAACTATCCGCCTTGGGCGCACGTTGATAAAAGTACTTCTTCATCAAATCTGCCTTGGCCTGGCTTGCTAAGAAGGATTCATTCATTTTTCGTGCTTGGCTGGGCTTCTTTTTCTTCGCTCAAGAGCTAGCGCTGGTGCTGGTGCTGGTAAACGTTTAACATTGGCGCGAACCCTGTAATTGAAAACGAAAACACGTGACGGCGCAAAACGCTTCCTCTTGCTGTCTTCGCTTTACTTCACTTCACTTCACTTCTTGCTGGAAATGCGAAGGTGTGCTCGTTACCGAACAAAAGCGAAACGCACGGCGAGTAAGTAAAAGTCGGTGTTAATTGGTAATGAGGTCGTTAGCACGTAGTCGCGGGGACCTCGGTGACCCGCCATGCACCATGCATCTTCGTTCGGTTCTGCCTGCTCATTTACCTATCGCGCCGCGAACCCAGTGATTATCCTGCCGCATCAACATTGTCAGCGGCAGCTACAACAACAGCCGACAACAGTATGTTGCCGCCGCGCCGCCTGTTTGTTCGCCGCTACGATGAAGAGATTATGCGTGAAATGAACTCAACCCGCCCGATTAATGACATAATCGCAATTTGTTTGTGGAAGTTTAAAGTGCAAGCGCACATTTCATTCATTGTACTTACTTTCCAACAATAAACTTAATTAAGTTGATCATTTTTCGTTATTAAACCGAAGATGTTTCAGCGGTAGTTGAATTATGAGTAGCTATGAGCTTGTAATTACGATGGCATTTGATTATGCAATGTGAGTGAAGGCAAAAAGTAGTTAAATTACGTACGTATTGCTCGGGGATTTATTTGCAAATCCAGTCGCGTCGCAAGTGCAAATTACACGCATTGATGTATGTTTAATGTGCGCAATGCTCTAATAATACGATCGAATGATAGCATCATCAAGTCGGCGCTCGCGCATTATTTCCATCATTATCATCGATGACCGGTTATACATAGGTACATATCCAGACTCGACTTGCGTCTCAAGTCTCGGATATCTTGCTGAAACCCACACGCAACTCGGGGGATAGATAAGTCAAGTCTTAAGTCAGCACTGCGCAACTTGTTGCGATTGCGTATCGGCGATTACTTGGCTGCGCTTCGCTTCGCGAATAGATTGCATAATGCGCGGCCACCGAGTGGCAATAAAATCCGGTGGCGACGCGCGGCGACAAATAATTAACCTTCATCGACGGGCCGCTCCCCGCGGGGCAGCAACGACATTGAAAGTGAAATCGCAAGAACATGACTGGAATATAATACGAACGCCTGGTGTCCGTCGGGGGGCTTGACAATCGCTTAATTATTGGTGACGCGTGTCTCACACTTACCTAAGTGTCATTTCTCTGAGAGAAGCGAAGAAGCAGGAGGAATAAAAGATTGACATAAAAAGCATTATTTGCTTGCAACATGTGGCGAAGACACATAAATAAACTTGCACTGTTTTACATTTTACATTTATGCGCCCGCTGTGATGGCACGCGGTGAAGCGACAGTAGCGCGTGCAGAGTCGTATAATTCACGTTTATTGCTGTTTTATTTCCACATCTCGGAAAATACTTATGCTGGCGTTGCTTTGCTTTGCTTTGCTATGGTATGGAAGAAGTTTTTTCTTTTTGGTTGTAGTCCTAATTCATCTCATTGATGAAGCGCATTGTTTCGTGTCTGAATGCAGAGCGGATGAAAGAACATGCGTCGCGTCGCGTCTTCTATTAAATATAATTGTGTTCCATTCAGAGGATGAAGTATTATTCATGGTGCAACGCGTGCTCATGATGCATGTATGCATGCCTGCACTTGCACTTGCATTTATGCTGCGTCTTTTGCGAAATTCAGCGCGTGCAAAAAATCATAGCGCATTATTACGTAATACTGAGAAAATCACGCCGCGGGACGTTTTTATTAATTTGCCGCTGCGACTTTCGCTTTGGCAAGGAGAGTCTTTATCCTCTTTACCTACTCAATGCGCGACAATAATGCTGTTGCCATTACGTTGCACTTTGCCTGTGGTATCAGCTGCACTTGACGGTGCATATTGCGTCATGGAATGTGCTCGCTTCGAGGACGAGACGGTGCAATTCGTGCGGTGGATTCGTATTGTTCAACGCTGCCCAACACTCACTCGCATAGGGAAGAAGCAAAAAGCACAGCCGCATTGTGCATACCTATTTATTGCAATTATACGCCTGCTGCTGTTGCATGCGTTCGTTCACTCGTTTTTCTTCTTGCTACACAGCACTGCACTGCACTGCACTGGCTGCTTTAACATTATCGGTTGATTGCCAATGTTAATGCTGCAATAGTTCGAAGAACTATTGCAGAAACGAGATGAAATGAAACTGAAAACGAAGGGCAGTGCTTTGCAAGTTGCTGTTTAACAAATGAATATTTATCAATAATCGGACGACGCGACGCGACGTACGAAGAACTAGGAATGAGGAACGAGGAACGAGGAAGACGGTGAACGCACAATGGCACAACGCCGGATGGTAATGCGCTGCTTTATGTTAAGTCAATGCCGAACGATGATGAAGAGGAAAATTTCAATTTAGCCGTACGCACGCACGGCTTCAGTTTCGCAGCAGTCACGTTTTGGTATTCATTGACCTGAGCCTCAAGAGCAAGCAGCAACCAGCAACAAATATTGATTTACAACAATGTTGTTTAGTGATTACTAACTAACAAGCCAGGCGACATATGTTCGCTTCTTGTAATTTTGTTTCATTCTGTGCTTATTTTTGCAATTAAAACGTATACATACTTGAATGAATTATTCATAATAGAGTTCAGAACGATGCGCGATGTAGGTACGTCTGTTTAAAGTTTAGTTCACTTTTACTTATTTTAGTTTGGTTGGTTATTGCTTGAGATTACGAAGCTGTTATAAGAATAATTATAAAAGTCGTTAACACTTTACATGGGAAAAAGGAGATAAGCATTGTACCCCAGAGACAAATATGACTTTTGTTTGACGTAACCTTGGTCGGTCGTTTACGTATCTGTATGACGATTTTATTACACAAGCGTGAGTTAATAGAGCGATGCGAGGCCGTCACTTAAGTTGAGATTTGATTGCACTGTGCATTGCCATTCTCAATGGTTCAGAACGAAGAACGGAAATCAAAGCGAAACTGAGGTGTGTACCAAGCCGAATGAATGAATCGAATAAATAAGGCAATTGATGTGCACTGCGCTGCGATGTAGTGCTTTTGCTCATTGCGCTTCCTTACACATCCGCGAGCGAGCAGGCAACGAAACGAAAGTGGTGCATTGCGAATTTCAATGCCTTGATTGCTGAGATTATCCTCCAGCTGGACGTGTACGTGGATGTGTTCTTGAGAAAAACTCTCCGATCAGTGTGAGAAAATTTCTAGGTGATTGACTTGACTTAACTCTTCTCGCTTGAATTCGCTGAATGAATGAATGCATTTGTTTGATTTATTTTTATTATGAGTACAATCATTTTGTTTTATTATATAGCATAGTATAGGTATAAATGCGAATTGCCTGTTATTATTATTATTATTATCATCATGACATTTTGCAAAATCGAACTGTAATTGCTGTTTAGGAGTCATTAGGTTAGGTAATTGTACAGTTAGTTCGTAGAACAATTGCCGGATCAATTCATCAACAACAATTAAACAATAAATTCAATAACTTCAAAGCGAAGTGCAGCGACGCGGTGCGGTGCGCAAAACATAATCGCAATCGCAATTGATAATTAAAATTATACACTCATTACTGGTGCTTTAAAAGGATGTATGTGGGCATTATGATGGTTAATTGTTATTTTCGTTTGTTCTTAGCTGTTTGTACAATTTTTCTTCTCAGCAATAAGCATTTTCCGTGCCGCGCAGGCAGGCTACTGCTCCTAATTAAAAATAATAATTAAAAAGTTGCGTTAATTACGTTGTAATGAGTCGAATTGTTGGCTGGTTTTATTGTGTCTGTGTGTCATCCTGTGCGCTGCGCTGAACTGAGCATTGTTTCACTTTTATTCACTTCACGTTACGTTTACCAGACCAAACTATGATACAAAATTCATGCTCACTGCTCTGTTCTGTTCTGTTCTCTTCTGTTCATGGCGATGTCGGTAGAAAGGAAGAGTTTTAGCAAATTAGAAGTTAATTATCCGCTCGTTAAATTCACCTGCAGGAAAAAATGATTCTTACTTCACTGTCGCTGGTTGCTGTCTTGTAGATTGTTATGACGAAAAGGAAAGAAATCGTCAAGGCAATTGGAGAAACTCAATAAGTGTGTCGAGATATTAAAGCAAATTGATAATAAGCGTTGATAATTCTTCGGCGAGCCGCAGTCGTACGCATGCAAAAAGTGCTACCGAGGTGCCAATGAATTTTTAAACAAAAGGACGCGAGGGCTCTTGTTGATATCGCCTCGGGCGTCGCGTAACAAGGCTTGTTAGGGCGCTTTGATGGAAATTGTTGAGCGCGAGATGAATGTGACTTTGATGAATGAGCTTAAAACCATCGTCATCATCATCATCTGCGTCCTCAACGGCAGGGCACAGCATCACTTATTGTTTCCATCTGCGACAATGCGAAAGCCTACGTTACTTAAACACGTAGGACGCGTATTATTTCTTCGGATTCGGAGTGGAGTGAATGGAGATTGGGGAGAGTTTAACTTTTTGGCCAAATTGCCAAATTATATACGCATTTAATGCATGCACAGCAGCAGCAGGCAGCACTTTTGTCGCATGTAAAATAAGAAGGTGGCGTGGCGCTCGATGCCACAGAGGACAGGACAGGATGGCTGGATGAAGTGGATGGCGGAATTCCTTTTTAGCAGCTCATTACGGTAATTACCGTCGTTCGGAGGCGACCTCAAACGTCGTGTTCGCCTGATATTTATGCATTCAAAGCGAGCAGCAGGACTACTGCTTCTGCCGCTGATTGCACTCGGAGGAAAAGACACGAACGCTGCACGAATTCTTAGTTGCTTCCTTCGCAGGAATTCAGTTATAAGCTTTGTGTGTCTTTTTGGGCAATTACAAAAAATAATGTCCTAGAATGTGAACTGGTGTGGAGTGGAAGAGGGAGGGAGGGTTGCCTATAGTAATGCACTAACTGAGTGCTGCTTGTTTGCACTTCATATTGAGGAGTGCAAAAAGTCGCTCGACATCGTTATCTATTAGGAGAAAATCGAATTGGAATCGAAATCAGAATCGGGATCGGGATCTAATGTTAAATTCAATACGTTTTACTTATTAGAGTGACTCTGATGGCCGTTTAAAGAAATCCGCGTGCGGTGCGGCCGTTCAGCCGGTCGCTTGGCCGCGTCGAAAATGGCAATACGCCGAATGCCTTACTTATTGCTTAGTTAGTCTTCTAATGCGATGCGATGCGATGCGATGGCACGCCGAATGTATAACTATTATATAACTAAGTAGCCTCAGCCTCAGAACTGTTACGCTTGCGATTGTGCTTGCTTCAGTTCTTGCTTCTTTCTGTCTTCGAATGAACTGAACGAAACGAAACGTAACGAACGCGCGGCCGACTGACTTGACTTGACTGGCTATTACTACATATGTAGTAAAATGTCCAGTTAGGAGAAGAGTGAAGTTGGTTCGTTCCAGTCCTGTTCAATTTTAATAACGCCTATTAGAGTCAAACCTACGGCTGTTGCTGCTGCTGCTGCCGCTGCTCCTGATGCTGCCCGTCGGCAATGTCAATGTCAGTGAGTGTCAAATTGCATAATGCGCAAAGCGCAAGCGTATACTACTTAAGTCATGTACTATTAAGGTCATGCATAGACCCAATGCAGTGTTGCAATACTTTCGCGTCGAATTCGAATGGAATGATGATAACAGTCCTATCCGATAATTGCTTGAGATCGAATCGCAACCGCTTAAATAATTAAGCAGCCTTTTAATTGCGCATGCGCGTTAATTAAATATCACGTTCGGACGCTTGCTTGTATTTGCGGCTAATTGCACATTGTGTTCGCTGTGAGCACGATGATGATAATGATGGGATCTGCCGATGCAGCAAGAGATAAGCGCTCGCGCATGCGGACGAATGAATGATGTGACTTATGATTGCACTTCCGGTCAGTCTATTAATTGATACGCTCATTTATTACCGCTAATTATTCTCGCTTAAGTCGGTTTGTTAGCAAGCAAATACATACCTTCTTTTCGGACTGAGTGACTTGCTGGCTGTTGGTTGGATGAAGGAAGTCTGAAACACGTCAAGAAGAGAAAAATAATCAATAATTGTGAATGGAATTGAATGCGTAATTGAAATATTGAAATATCGTTTCAAATGATTTAGGTATGTACATGGATTTGTAACAGCAACAGCGAGCGAGCGTCTTCCTGTCAGTTCTATTCCGCGCTCGTCGCGGCTAACTATCGATTGATATTTATCGATATTTATTATTAATGTTATCGAAACGACTTGCAGCTTGCTGCTTGCTGCTTACAATGATGCAATGCGTGTATTCACATATCACACGTACGTTCGACGATGATGATGATGAAGCTGAAGGTGAGGTGGCTGAAGAAGTGCAATTGCCATCAGCAGAAGCTGCCGATGAATCCGTTTTATTTACCGCAACCCAACGCGCTACGCACGGCAATGCAACGCAATTTCAATGCCGCCGCGGCTGCGGCCGCGCAATTGCATTGCATCTCTGGCATTCAGTCAGTCAGCCACATCTTCTGCTCTTTACCAGCCGTCGATGGCCGAATACCGTTTGATTATATTTAAATGCGATCACATCGTTCGCATTCGCGCTCGCATCAACTGTTGATAAATACTTGTTGTCTCTTGTGCGTGTGCTTGCGGTGGAAAGCAATGAAAGGAATTTGTTTAGATCTGTTTCTTCCTTTCTTTCTTCCTTTTGCCATATTTCATCAACCATCACAACAAACACGGCATTTTAGTGATTTATCAATTTTTAATTTTAAGTAATAATGCCGCGGCCGCAGCACCGTTAGACGAATGTCCAAGATGCAATATTAATACAAAATAAATTTCATTTAAATATCGTCTTTATCGACATACGCGCGGCTGCCTGTGGTGTAATTAAAGCAACAGTTGCTGAACATAAAAGTTTTGTATTAGAATTTATTATGAACTGCGTCTGGGCTGCTGGCTAAGTTCAGTTTGTGCAAATTTTCAGCGCAGTTGTTGTTGTTTGTGGAGGAATTTGTTTAGAAACTAGATGCACGCATGATTAATGATTCGCGCTTCTTGGCGGCGGCGGTAATTTTGCAAATTCATCAACTATAATAAACATGCAAATAAATAAACAAAAGCGCAGCGAAATGAAAGCAAACAAAACCGGGCGGAGATGAATAACTTGTTAGGACGCATGATTAATTTGCATTTTTATCGATGCGAGTGATTGCATTAATTAGCGACGGCTGAGAGGGAAATGATTAATAAATTAAATTAATTTCGATTCGCGCTACGTTTCCTGTTGATGTTGATGCAGCAAAGAGTTGAGTTCGAGGTTTGATGGTTTGATTGCAGGTGGCGGACACACAACACACATGACTTTGCAAGTTCGAGAATGCATAACATAACAAGAAGAAGCTCGGTGAAAAAGTAAAGCATTCTCGGGAAGAGTGCAAGTCAAAAAGCGGTGTTTAACTTGAATTGCTTGTTTGGCTCATTGTTGGCCGGTGTTCAATAGTCGAAGGTAGGTTGTGAGTTGTCTTCGGCGCTCGTTTACGTTCAGGAAACGCGGAAATGTTCTGCCAGCTAGGCTAGCATTTTGTTCGCTTGCTCTTTTGCGCTGCTGCATGCTGGATCGATTTGGTTTTGCAGTGCAGTGCGTCTCGACGACGACTGATTGTAAGTCGTCGTCGTCTTGCTGCTCGGACATGTTTGTTAATGATCTGCGTTGTTACGAGTTGTGTTTGCCATACTTTGTGCCGTCCCAAGGCAGCTCTACACGCGGCCGCAGTCGTATAATAGAATTGCAAGTGCAAGCGCAAGTGCAAGTGCATTATGAGGCGCACCATCATCATCATCATCAGCAGGTTCTTCGCATAACGTAACCGAACTTAACGTACACACGCACCACGAAACGACGAGTTATTAACATATAACATATATTTTACCGTCTCTTCAACTTTTTGTCGTTGTTTGCTTGACTCTATCTTTCACAGTCCGGCCTGGCGCGGCCGCCGTCGGTGCAATATGTATTCCGGAATGAGTGCATTGACAGCGATAATTGAACGATAATCTCGCTACCTAGTGGGACTGCGCGTTTCCTCGGCGAAATCAGCCGGAATCTTGTAACTGAACATGAACAGAGCATAGCATAGCGTAGCGTAGCAGCGTTTTTGCTCGTTCTGATTTATTCGCTGATTGTTTGCTTGGTTCTTGCCTGCTGGCTGTGTCTTGTGGTCATTGTCGTCGTTCTAGTTAACATTTCTGCTTCGCCCACGTACGATATCATATCGTTTTTCTCGAAACGCCGCTTTTCGGATTTTTTCTTTCCGATCTTTCGGATCCGGCTCGGATTGGGATTGAGTTTGACTTGGGAACTTATTTATAATCTGGCAGAGTACGAGCTTCAGTTAGGTTTCAGGTTGTACGTATCGTTAGGAAATTTAGTGGAATCGCAGAAACATGTCCGTCCGAGCGGCGCATCGCTGGTGAATACGTAATAAGTGCGGGCGACCGACCGACCGACCGACTGGAAAAGGAAAAATCTAAGAGCGAGCGACCAGCCGCGTAGCCGCGACGTGCAATGTCTCTGCACCGCCTACCATCAATACATACATAAAATCATACGCTGCCGTTCAGTGCAGTGCAGTGCGGTGCGGTTTAATTTTTCTCTGGGATTTAATTCAGCCCTGCACTTGCTCCTTATTGCGAAAAGGCGTAGAGCAGTGGATGCGGATGAGGGACGTGAATTTCCAGGCTGGCATGAACGTTCGATGCTAGGTACACACGTTCCTTCAACATTGATTTACGATTATCGAAACGCTCCCATACTCTTCGTACGTGTACGACAACACTACGCTTTTCACTCGCCAAGTGAACTGGATATCTTTCTACATATTACCAACGTACGTGTACGTTCAAGTTTTTACACTATTCAACTTTTCCTTAGAAGAAAAACCATTGAATTTCCATAGACAGGATAATATTATCCTTGCCTAAATGAAAAGTAATTAATTTATCCTTGCCGAATGCCAACCTCTTGTACAATCATGGTACGGGTATTAATTAATCGAACACGAGATGCGGTAGCCAATCGGTCGGTGGCTTAAGTGCCTTTATAGGTCTGAACTGTTGTTTAACCGAAGAGAAGAGAAGAGAAGTTGAGTGGAAGTTTCACGCTCAGCGCTTGCGGTGCGATTTGCATTGTGTGTGTCATTAAACTATTATATGAGTGATTTGCAGATTAGTGGATCAATGAATGCGTGTGCGCCATAATTTCCCGTCCGGCTGCAACTGCAACGGCAACAACGTATGATTACAGCCGCCGAGAAAAATCGCAACTGAAACAGTCACTCGCTCAGTTATTATCAATTATTATTATTAGCAGTAGAACTAAGTACTCCTCGCTTTAATAAATGATTGAATAATAAAGAAAGCAAGTGAGGCATGTCTGGGAGCGGACGGTTATGATTGTCTTATTAATGCGTCTGCGCGTATGTATTTAAAAGTGCGTTTATTTTTCCTGTTTGCCAAGCTGAATTTGCATCTTCTGCTCTGCGCTCGCGCTGCTCTGCTATGCGATTGCAATTAGATAGCGCGTACGCTTTTAATGATTATAAACGCATTATAATGAGCGGGCTTATTTAAATATTTCACTACCTGCTGCGGTGGCCCCACGGTCGTCGATTCAATCGCCATATTATCCAGCGGCGCGCGGCACTAATTTGCGAAATTTTCAATCAAACTCTTTAGGTAATGACGGACGATTGTGCTTGGTTTCCGTCAATTCCAGGCATACCTGCCGGCTTAAACGTCGTAGTTCGGTCGACTATTGTTACCGCAATCGGGCAAAAAAGAAGGCGCTTGAAACACGATCGTGACTCGCGAGCTAACAGTTAAAGATGCCTGAGTCATTTCAATCAAACCGTCCGGTCCCGTCCGTCAGACGACGTGGAGTAATTTCTCATTTGGCTTTGTCTTCTGGCTAGCTAGCTATCTATCCATCCCACCGTTCATCTAATCGCTAATAATTCAGCGAACTAATCATCGGCATATTATTTGTTATTTGCAAACATGCGTCCACTCCACTCGCCGCTGAGTAAACAAGTCTCGTAATTTACTTATATTATAGGAAGCGCTTGCGTATTGAACATTTGTTTAGATTTGAATTTAAATTAGTTCATTTCAGTGCATATCCTATATGTACCTGCCTGGGCTGGTGCGCTCTTTGTATAAATATTTATCCTATTTGAATGAACTTGAATGTGAACGTGAATGTTGTGCAATTATTAGTAGTAGAAGTACGCGGTGCGCTCTTCGTCCTGTTGGAAACACTTGGTGGAGGCTTATTTGCGATGGCAATAAAATAGACTTGAGAAATGCGGTGCACTTCGTAGAGTAGACTAGACTAGACTAGACTCGAGTCGATGCGAACTTGGCTGGTTGGGAAATTGTTTAATATATTATTGCCCGAATGCTGGCAAACGCCGAAGAAGCATGCAGCAGCGAACGACTTGCGTCGCTTTATATGGCTGGGAAGTTGTCAGGAAGCTGTCGTGCGTTTTGCGTAAATGCCGTTCGTTGCTCGTTGCCGCACTGCGACATGTTGCATAAATTAAGACTTGGGACAGAAGAAGAACAAGAGTCAAAATCACCCAAAGTAGTTACCTAATTAAGTAATAATTAAATTGTTGTGTATTTGTTTATATTATCGGTTCATTAGCGGTGTAAACGAGCTCGCGTACTCGCATCTACATACGAACTCGTTCGTCCCGTTAGTGCCGCAAAAGGTGACGTCGTTAAATGACAAATTATATCATTTTGCATCAATGGCAAAGGCAGGTTGTGTGTGCGGTTCTGCCTCCGTGCTGAGCGGAGCGGAGCGCTCTGGCATGCCATGTTTCGCTGATTTCTTGCATATGTATGCATGCGCGGCGAGTTAGTTATAGCTTGCACTGGCAAATAAAGTCAAATCGTGTGGGAAAATCGCGCTTCCGACGAAATGTACAGCTAGCTGGCAGCGCAGCGCAGCGACGTGTGTTTGCCGCGATTCGATATCGATGGAAGACGACAGGACTTCGAGCCAGAGAAATTCATACCTTGAATGCATGCAGGCAGAGGCTGAGGCTGAGGTAGGCATGCGCGTTGAATGAACTGAATAAGTAATTCATTGATGCAATGAGTGTGAGAGCTTTCGGTGCGAAACGTCTTTATCTCGATCCGAAGACGCCAATTGATTATTAATCGCCGCCTGACCTAACCCACTTGGAATTTGGCATTGCTGATTTTGTGTGCGAATTTTCTTTGCACTGCTTTGCACTGCTCTGCTCTCTGGAATGCTTCGAACATATTGCTTCCGCGTGTATTAAAAGTCTGCCGTTGTGTGCCGATGTGTTCGAGGTATATATATGGAGAATTCGTGATTTCGGAAAAGCCACGCTCGACGCGAAACCGAAACCATAAACTTGCAGCCGCGGCGCGACGCGACGTATGCTATGCGCTCGCGATCGCGTTCGCTCGCTGGATTAGTGTAAGGATTAGGTGGGCCTGTTACGAGTCCTACGAGTCGAGCCCCCAAAGTAAAAAGCCCGCCGACATCATAGCATCCTACGCTCTGCTCTCTTCTTCTTTCGACGCGCACTTTGGGTGCATACACGTACGGTATTGAATTTGCTGTAATAGATTGGTTGCTGGCTTTCCGTTCGGGTGCTTTTCGATACTTACACGTGTGTATTTGCAGGCATTATAATATCTTTATTCGCTAGTTGAGCGTAAAATCGCACCGCACCGCAGTGGAGTGGATCGTGCCTAAGCTTTCGCTACATATTTGAATATTTCTTATGCGTTTTTCGTACCCTGCTATTGCCGAAGCGTATTATAATATTATGTTGTGTTGTAGGCGCATTTATAATGTGGGAAAGCAAGCAAGCAAGCATTATACACGTATGTGTCCGTGAAATTATTATATTATACCATATTATATGAGTATTCTGCACAATGCCCAGTGTGGGAGGAAATGTAGGTTATGCAACAAATAAATATGTCAAAAGTACAAGACGAAATCAAATATGTACGTGAGTGAGGTTTGTTTTTGGCTTGCTTGGGCTTAAATACACCGAAAAGTTCCCGAAACTTTGACGTGAAGTTGAAGAATACAAATTAGAGATTTAAACGTGTATGTTTATACATTATGCAAATATCAAGTCGAAGTGAGTGAGTAACTGTGCTGAAGTTGAACTCGCAAGAAAAAGAGTCAATGCCTTGCGATTTTTTGCATGATGTAGGACGTTGTGTAAATATTTGCGCCAGTCATTCGCCATGACCCAAAGCCCACGTGCAATAAAAATGCAGACTTTGTCAAGTTGCGCCTCTGACTCACTTCTTTTGTGAATTGATTGCTTCTGAATTGTTTTTGAACTGCTTCTGGGTTAAAGTTAAAGCAATTTGTGTGTACATATTTGTATTATTATACAATATATATAATAAACCCACGGCGATGACGTGCATCGAAATGAAATTGGACATCCTGCGGCTGCAACAAGCTGAAATTATTCCCATTATTGCTTGCATGCTGCTTAGTTTCTGTTTTAAACGATTTCGCTACTTATACTTCTTAAACTCGCCAACCTGTCATAACAGTTCATTTTTACCAGTGACTATGATGCTATGCAATGCTTTTCCAGTTCAGTCATCAATCAAGTGACTCAAGTTAAGTCAAGTCAAGTTCTGACTTTACTTGAGTCATCTCTGGGCTTGCTTGATATGCATTCATTCAACCGAATAACGGCACCGTCCGAGACTCTGCGAATTCTCCTCTAATTATCGCACCTTAAACGTATGGACGTAAGTGTGCGATACACGCACGCAATCAGCGTTGCGTTCCGCTTGAGATCCGTATGATTAACACACAAATTATATCATCGTGGCAATGAAGACAACTCAGGACAAGACAAGACAGGACAGAACAGAACAGGGCTTGCTTTGCATTGCGGTGCTCCATAAATAAGTTGCGATTAATTTAAGTGCGAGTTTGTATGGTAGATAAACATGACTGGTAGCGTGAATGGAACAGGACAGGCGATGAGCAGCACCAGCAAATTAACTGCGCGACGCGATGCGATGCGACGCGGTGCAGCGAAATCAACGAGCGTGTAAATTCAAAGTAAGTGTCTGAGCTTGCGCTCGCGCTAGGCGCTGATGCGCTTTGCTCTCGGCCGTTCAAGTTGAAGGTGATCCGGAGAGTGAAAGTTGGCGCACGATTAGTGTAAGTGCTCATATTTAAATGTGACAATATTATTCAATTTCACACTTGCTGGCCATGGATATGGCTGTGACTGTGAGTCTCTTGGTTGCGCTGCGCTGGCGCTGCATTGCGTTGAGATTCTGTGAGGAAATTGTTTTTCTTGGCTCGCAACCAACAAGCAGTGTGTGCAGATGCGCGTTGACCAATTTAGGAAAAACTAGTTCCAAGTCATGTTCGCTTGCATATCGTGCCAGTTTGTTTGCTGATGCCACTGTATATTGTTAGTACGAGCGGCGCGCAATCATTCGGTGCGTTTCTGCACTTCCTTGATGGCATGCTCGGCCAGCGAGCCGCTCGCTCGGTCGACGGACTTTTGTATGTGCGTTGGCTGGCTGGCTGGAAGATGCACGCGAAAATAATTGGTAATAAATATCCGCGCACGGCGAAATAATTCATCAATTACGCCTTATACACCATGCCATGCCGATTCAATTTCGCCGTACGCACTGCGTTGCAGATCCAGTTGCGAAAGTTCATCGCGTTGCGTTGTCTTAACATTTCCTCAATGGTTACGAAGAGAAGAGCGGAGCAGAGCAGAGCAAAAGAATTAAATAAGTAGACGACGTTGTTATAGATGGCACTCGCGTCTCATTCAGCCATTGATTGCAATTGGCTTGTAGTTCAAATGTCCATAAATGTCCAGGCGTTACATCACCTTCTGGTGGCTGATGGTGATTGTGATGGTGATCACCTTCCTTCCTCTGCACACGTTTTTCTGCTGGATGCAATAAAATGAATTTTTCCCGTTGCGGCGAGTTGGCGGATCGATGGATCGTCTGCGTGCGAAGATTTATTAAGCACGGCGCAGAGCAGAGCGGAGCGCAGGGGCTCATTACCATTTTCAATTTGCCCAAGTGTTTCCTCATACTTTTCCGCCGATCATGCCGTCGTTATGCGGCGATAGTCAAAGCATCCGAGTAGTGATTCGTTTCTGCGCCGCGCCGCTCGTGCACTTATTCAGGTGAGGCAAGAAAGGTATCATCATTTTTCTTCCTTCACCTTCACCTTCATTTTCATTTTGGGCGTGAAACACATTTCTTTATTTCCTCTCTCGCGCTGCGAGCGCAATTAAATTGAAAAAGACCAAATTAAGACGTCCGGATGTTTCTTTCCTTTCCTTTCCTTTCCGTCCCGAGCGGACAAGGATGAGGTATATACATAGGTATAAAGTGGTAGTTTATGTCTGGCAGTAAAATTTCTTCTTGGTAAGCGACGCGGCGAGCTTTGCGCAAAGTATTTAATCAAGTTGTTGATTTAACTTATAAAACGCATTCGTTACTCGTTATAAACTTGTGCCGCCGCGACCGCCGTGGCCTAAGACGGAGCTTCCCTAAGTTTTTCCATCTTTCGTACGTACATACTCTCATATTTCCTTCTATCGCCGCTTGCCATCTAGGAAGGCACGTGTGTAGAGTGCGCTCTTTCATTACCATTCGCAATTCTCATTCCGCCACATTTTTACGCGCTGTTTCTTCAGTTTTTGCTATATACTCGTAGTATGTACGTGACATTAATGGCACATCTCGCCCAATCGCCACTGACCTGACCTGAAGTCGCGTTCGCGTTCGCGTGTGGCAAATAAATGCGCAAACACATATCGCGATGCTCGTATAAACTCATGATTCTTCCTTCCTTCGAACGCATCCTAGGCAAGTGGGTAACTAATCATTGCTCCAGTGTAATTGCGCGACCACCAAGAAACACACTTAATTGTGGGAATGCGAGGAGTGTGCCGTTTGATAAGCATACGTACGCATTCGCTTAAGCTAAACCTAGCAAAGATTATGTTCAATTGCTCATTGCTCATTATGTATTCCTTCATTCTAGATACATTTCTAATGTTGTGCGTTTGCGCTTGCGCTTGTGCTTATCGAATGTACCGTTTATTGAATATTGTTCAGCAGAGATGGCAGCACTAATAATAATTCATGCGCAACGGTAAATTTCAGGTGTGATTTATTCGAAAACAATTAAATTTTCTCAGAGACAATAGCATCGTAATTTACTTGGAAATTCATTCGAATCAATTGACAACGTATTAATCGCTCACTACACCCATGTAGATACATAGACAAGAATTAAGTAAATGCATTTCAATAAATTATAAAGTGCTGGCTGGCTGGATGGCGGGCTGGCATTGTCAATGCAGAATATAAATAACTAAGTAAACGGCGGCGTTGGAATGATAATTGCACTGGCGATTCCATTGAAGATAACTGAATGCACAGCACGATTCATTGAACAACAAATATTCATCAATTGCAAGTGCATACAACATGGGTGTTCTTATCACATTTATACTAATGAGTGGCGACCGTATTGTATTGTATTGTATTGTTAATTCAATGTTTCTTTTTGTTGTTTCAGGTGAGTTTCTCGGTCTCGGTCTGCTAATTGATTTATTACGGAAATGAGAGAAGAAGAGTTATCGAGGGTCGGCGTCTGTCTGCTTAACTGGTTGGTGTCGGGAAAGCGTGAGCTGTGTGGTAGGTACTGTGATGTGCGCTGTTTCGCGAGATATGTGCGATACATCAGGCGACAAAGTGCGCTTCTTCGTTCGTCTTCATCTGACTTTTGCTCTCGCAGCGTCGCGCGTCGCAGTAAAGCGTCGTAAAGAATCGCAGGCACATGCATAAATAACGTCCGGGACGAGATGAACAAACGGCACATCCGCGACAACGGCGTTGTAATTCTTCGCCTCGCATACCGGCCATCAATTTGCGCCAGCTGGCAATTGATCTTCATCGTTGGCATACAAGAATGACGATTGACGATATTTTGCAGTCGCTGTCTCAGCCGCAGTCGCACTCTCGGCAAAAATTTGCTTTACTTTAACTAACTGATCCTGAGGTAGGTTCAGCTACCAGTACGAGTACGTACATATGTGCATGTATACATTCGATGCTCTCGATGATATTACGCCTCTTCGCGTCGTGGGTTCGTTCGTTCGCTCGTGTTTGCGTTTGAGTTTGCAAACGTGAATGTTGAAGGTGCAGCCGCCGAAGAGTGGAGTAGATGAATGAATGAATAGCATTGTGATAATGCGCTGTCTTCGCTGTCTTGTCTTGTCATGCGTTCGTTGTCTTCGTGGTCTTGTCTCAGGGACGATGCATTTTCTTGTTCCTCATTGGAAGTCATGGGAAAATCGTACTGATTATGCAAATTATGACGCGCTACGAGGCTGCTGCATTGCATCCAGCCAACGCAACGCAACGCAACGGTAAGAAGTTGTTGTTATTAGATTGACATTAAAAATTATTATATAAACATGTCGACAACCGGTTGATTGCTGATGAACTTGAACTTGTACTTGAAGTTCTTCTGTGTCTTGTTCTTCTTTTTACCTCTTATTCTAGAGAAGACTAAGCCATTTGCATATTGATTTGTGCTAACTAGACTAGCGCTTAGCTTAGGTAGTTAGTGGGAATCGCAACATTTTGCTGTGCTGCGCTCAATCAATTTTTATTGATCGATTAATTTCAATCACTGACTGCTCTGCGCTGCTCTGCTCTTGAGAGAAACATACTGAGTGCGTGGTTGCGCAAACAATGAATTGGAATTGGAATTCGAATTCGAATGCGATTTCGACCTATTAAACTTGATTCGTGTGTTCGTGATTTTATTGTGACGAGACATCACTTGCTGAATTGATTGATGTGATTGCAGGCGGCGGTGTGTATTGGTTTTTGATTCAATGAGCTTCTTACTCTACTCGTGCACTAAATACCAATGTAACCAAGCCACCAAGTCACCGGTCACCTTTGACAAATTGGAACGCGTACGTGCTCATGACATGACATGACATGGACATGACGAAATCAATTCCAATCAATTTCTTCAGCGCAGGCGGAAGAAGACCAAGACCGATACCGAGACCAAGTGACAGGAAATGCGTATTTAAGCTCGTGTTCTTGCAATACTTACATTAGGTAACTGTTCCTAGCGTGTTCCTAGCGTACATAGGTATACAAACATATGGATGGCATACATTTCATTCGATTCTATTCTCTATTTTCTATTTTATTCAGTGATTGATTGATTGACTGATTGATGGTTTAAATTGTAATCGCGTCAATCAACCGCGAAACTAGATCTGATTTAATTGCGGACCAAGATACATAATTACATTTTTTATTTTGATTTGTCACTTTTTTTGCGTTTGAAATTGAGAATTGGAGTCTCACTGAAAGCCGCAATATGCAAATGTAATCGCGACAGTTCATAAATGAACACAACACAACAAAGTAAAGCAATGCAATGCAATGTAGTGACGCAATGAATGTGCAAATTTAAATTGGCACACGGTTGAATGATGAACAATGATGTTTATTGCATCAAACATTAAACGCTCGAGCAGCGCAGCTCAGCTCAGCTCAGCGCAGCGCTCATTGTTTGTTGCAATGTGCGAATATCGACGCGATAGGGATGCGGGCATCGCTGACGCTCATTAACGTGCATTGTTCTACGCGCGCTGCTGAATGTGTTGCTTGATATTCGCATGATATGTGCCCATTATCCTGGCGAGCGGCCGACGCAATCCCCACGTCACGTTCGAATACATACAGCGCCAGCGATACGATAATGCATCTCGACCGTCGTCGTCGTCGCCAGTGCCCGGCCGGCGCACGGCCCCAGGTGTTAATTGTAATCATTATCGTTATCGTTATCACATTGTTTACATGCGCGTCCACTTGCCACCTAATAAGATCCTCATTAAAGTATCATCTGGCGTGGTGTGGCAATCAATTAATAATATACTCGCTCACCGACTAACTGACTGACAGGTACCTGTCATTACTTCACTTCAGATTGTTGCAAAGCAAAGCAAGCCTGCTAACAATAACATTGTTTTACGATCAATATTTGTAATTAAATCACAGAGGCAAAGCAGTGCAGTGCAGTGCAGTGCAGTGCAATGAACGAATAATAAATGACATGACAGGGAGAGGGAGGCAGTTGTACGCAATGTAATTACTTATGCCGAGTTGCCTTGCACTTGCTCCGGTAAATTCCGGTTGCATAATGAATTTGTGTCGATGCCGCGGATCGATTATGCATACACACGCTCCGCATACCATGCCAACCTGCGCCTTTACAATGCAATGGGCGATTGTTCCACTAACATTCAATCGTTCTGTGCTCGCGATTTTGCCCAAGAGAAGCTGTGCCTTCCTTAACAATGAGTACAATACTTGTACATACTTTGTTTGCTACGATAATGTGCCTTTAAACTAACATCACAACAACAAAGTGGATATTTTTGGAGCGATGCGATGTGGTGTAGGTCACTCATTCATAAAGAAGAGCAAAAAACAAACAAAACAAAACAAAACAGGGTTTTATATACATAAGTATAGGAATTAATTTAAAATGTTACAGCTAATATCGTACAAATTATGACGCTTTTTCTTTCAAAGTTAACCAGCTAAGAAACGGGTACATGAAGAAATGTTACAATGCGCAATGTAATAAACGACAAACTGGAACATGGAAGGCACTACAAGAACATAGCTACATACAACGCTCTGTTAGTGCTTTTACAGCTAGAAACCGGAAAAACTAGCCTAGTCTAGGCTGGCTTCTGGTGTTGAAGTGTAGATTAATTGTTCGTTTTCGTGTTATTTCGCTCTTTAGTTATTTAATTATCCGTATGACAGCGAGAGCACTGTTTATTTAATTTGTTATTGCTACTGAAAAGACAATGATAATGGAACAGAATGGGCACGCGAACGCGTACGCGTGGCCGAAAGTAATACGAGGTTATAGGTCGGGTCCGGCGATTGTTGGGAAATTGCAAGCGACAGCTTCGTCGTTTTGAGGTGTCACTTAATAGGAAGTTATTGTTTCCTACATGAAACACAATAGCCCATGGCCAATATCCGTTATTTATTGGCCGCTTTCATCGCGTAAATATCGCTTAAACATTCCGCAAAAAGCCACTTGCCAGTTGCCACTTGCCCACCGCACATAACACCGTTCGTGCCGGAATATATCGCTTCTGCGGTTTGCCCTCGCGCTCACGCTTGCGAAAGGGTTGCAGTGTTGTTAAATGTGGCCACTTTTGTCAAAATTTATCGCTGGCTTTTAATGCCGCGGCTATAATTTTTAGATTTTCAATTTTTCCGCCTGGAGGCAAATTTAATTTCCTATTTACACATAACAAGCACACCGCATGCGCAAGCGCAAGCGCAACGAATCAAGAAAAATGGTATTCAAATTTATTTCATGCATATCTTATTAATGCTAATGCATAATAACATCGGCCGGCCGGGGCCGGCGGGCACACTTCTTACACAAACCTGCAATGTCAATCAGTTTCACATCGTTACAACTTATAACGCCATCAACAAACACTATCAACAATTTATGTACATACTCGTATGCGATATAAATATGTATGTAATTCAATATAAATAAACAACGTTCATCCGGTCTTTTGATATATTAGATAATCGATTGATTTTAATATTGATTGCTCATTCATTTTGCAATTCTTTACTTGATTTTTAAAATTAGAGTTTTCATTAGATTACACACAAGACATTATCAATTAATTAGCACTTGTTATGTGGTCGGCGTTGTTTTATGATATTCTTCCTGATAATAATATTCTTTCTGCGATAAGTAGACACACATTGCATTGCGCTGAAATAAAACGCATCGCGCTGATGACGGTGATGATGATGATGGTCATTGTACGGACACGCATGGAATGCCTACAACCGCTGCTGACAGCTAACTGTTCGCCGGACTTCGCATGCAGAAAATGAACAGCTATCGCAATGTCGTTGTCGTAGTCGCGGCCGCGTCAAATGCAACACGCATTACACGTAACCCTAAAGACTTCCACTCGATTTTCACCATACTATGTGCGATGTACATACATATGCATGTAGGACTCGTACGTATGCAGTTTACTCGGTCACGGATAAATGGATAACTGCCGAGATAAGAAAAAACCGGCGACAAATTATTATGATTTCTATAATAATTTGCTCTTACAATCGCGCCTGCAATGGCAATTTCTCGGTCAGTCGATTTTTAAGTAAATCCAATTCGATTCCTGCCTGTAATTGTTCATTATTAGGTATTACCTTGCACTCGTTCGCGATTCATAATGGGATTGCAGTTAATTAAATGAACGCAAGCGAACGCGAAATATGCGAGTAATTGGGTTTGTTTGTCTATTAATCAGCGCTGTTAATCGCCGATAAACAATGCTTCCGGTGGATTAGTTCTCACGCCGTCTCGCGACTACCGTCAATTGAGATGGCAATTTATGGCAATATTTAATTTGTTCGATAGAGCTTATTAAAATAAATACGTGTGACAATTTATGCATAACCGGCGATTGGGACGCCATCTGACAAGTGATTATCGCAAAAATGCGTGTCAACTATATCTCATGTGTATAGCTGCTTAATTGATGTGTGCGTGGATGCGAAGACAAATCATTAATACGCAATTATCTCCTCGTAAAACGGTTAATTATGCTAAACGTCGCGATCGCGGACGCCGACCGACCTTCAAACGGTTCTCGCCTTCATTTATTCATCCAGATATTCATCTATCATCTCACCTTTAATAAATATTTATACAAAATAATAATAACAAGCCGTTTCTTTTGAATTTGGGGCATTCTTATAGCTTTATCCTTGCCTTGCTTTCGTGTGGGATAATGAATGAGTCAGCGCGTTTTTTGGGATTTTTTCTTTTCTTTTCCTCGCATTGAGGTTGGATTGCCGTTGGTGATTATTATTGCATTGACCCTCGGAGACTTTTGCGCGAGCCTGAGTGTGAGCACAAGCGCGAGCGCAAGTACACAGTAAGGCACTGACCAAACAAGAATTATTCCGTTATTATTGGCGTCCAACACAAGGCATGGTATGGCATGGCATGGCAAGTCGCGGTGTGTCAAGCGAATGTGTGTTGTGTGACCACCCAAAAACCAGTTTACATATATGTAAGTCAGGCGATTATCCGGAATCACCGTTTCCTTCGCCAAATTGTTATTTATATTCTGCGATGACATGCATGAGTCAATAATCCTTATTTATTGGCGCGATGCGATGCTTAAAACGCAAAAATTCAATAACATTTTCAGTCGGTTGAGATTGAAGGATGGATATCATATCAGTGATAGATGTATTTTCATCGCAATTCAAATAGGATTTGGATTCCGCTTCATTTTCAGTTCAGTTCAGTTTCAGTTTTCAGTTTCATTTCAGTGTCGAATTTTTTTCTCTTGACGAGAACTGCACATTAATGTTGTATCGACATGAAATATAAATGCAATATTGTTGCTTTCATATGGACGATGTGACAATGCATTCATGAAATATTTCTGTACATTTGTGCTTCATTGCATTGGTATTGAATCATCATTTGTTGGTTTGTTTGTGTACAATTTCATCGTGCTTTCTATATATATAGACGTACATAGGTACATATTTATGTTGGTTAGCATTGCCAAATTATTTCCGTTACTTTTTCACTTCAACTATTTTTCTTCATGATGTAACATGAGATAATCTGAATACTCAGAAGGCTCTCGCTGACTTTGAGTCTGATTGCGAGCGAGGATGGATGCTTGCAGCACACGATTTTGAACGCAAGAACGCGTTGGACGCGCACGTTGGCCCGTAATGAAAAATTGCCGCCGTATTAATGAAGCATGATGCATACCGGTGACGGCGCGTTATACCATCCATCCATCCATCCATCCAACCGTCCAAGCAAGTAGGCATTGATGTGATGTGGCTGGCGAACGAACGCGCAATCGCTTACACATCCAATCAGTCAAAGAAGTTGTATCGGGCGGCAAGGCGCGATTGGAAAAAGTGGCGCGTCCGCGTGCGCCGCGCTAGAAATATTGAAGACTCATATTGGCAATGGCAATAGCAATCGCAATCGCAATGGCAATGGCATTGGCATTGGCATTCCGTGCGTCCAGAGTTAAGCAGAGACGCGCAAGAACTGGCATAAGAACAATGTTCAATCGACATGAGCGTGGAATTGCTCTCTTCTGCTTGCTCCACTCTTCTACGGCCGTGCTCCAAAGCCCAGAAGATTTTATTGTCATGTTAACTCGTGTTAACTCATTTCTTATTTTCTGCCATTCTTCCAAGTAACTATTGCGCTTGTGCTTGCGCTTTTAAGAAATAGTGCTTGAAATACATTCCGACTTGTTAATCTTTTATAAAAGCTTGTTAAATATGAATATGAGTCGGTAACAGATTGTTGCTGATTGTTATCTGTCGCTGGCATGAATGGCGGATGGATGGCATGATGGATGTACGCGGAAAAGCGTGCTCGCATCCACCCCCGCAAGTGTGTACCTCGTACTATTTGCGGATGAACGAACACCAACTGAAAGCGATCTTCTTCTGGTTCTTCAGCTGCTTTCAAATAGAATAAACTCCAGCCGCACCAGATGATGATGATGGCATTAGCAATCGAATATCGTTATCTTAATTACTTTAAGCCTGGTAGCTAGCTAGCTCTTGCGATTGAATTACAGTTACAGCAGGCTGAGGTGAGTGAAGATGCACTTTCTAGATGTGTCTGACATTGTGGGCATCTATGTATTATGGCGCTTTGTTCAATTCTATTCTATGATTTGCTGCGCATACGTAAATTGCAAATTAAGAAACGCATCAAAAGCTGAAAGCCAATTTGGGTTTTAGTGTTTGTTGGTTTTGCGAGTGAAGAGAGGTGATAGAGTGGTACTTTTTCGAAATGAGCAATTAACATGAAACAATTGCTGTTCTGTTAGCTGTTCTTTCCGTGTTGTCTTGAAAAGAGGTGCCTGCATGTGAACGAAGAATAGAGAACACATTCCGATCGGCGGGCGATGCGCATGCAAAGCGAGCATGGATGGCATGGATTTGCTTGTTGGGAGCGTAGTCGGCACGAGTATTGTGCACATTCAGTTTGACTGGATGGCATCCAGAGATAGGCTCCCACATGAAGTTTGGGCCAGCAGTCAGCGCAGAGCGGCTAACGGGTTAGATCGGGGCTCCTGAGACTCACTCCTTCGCACGCTACCGCCGTTCAGGAGGTATACAGGAGATGCGTATCGCCGTACATACACTGCTGGCCATTGTTTTCATTTGCGCCACTGCCGTTGCGGCAATTGCCGTATGCCGGAAGACGTTCCTCACCTCGCCCGCTGACAACGTATTAACACCTAATATGTGTAATCGTTCCATCTTCCCAGCTAATTGATCGTTATATGGGCGCGCAGAAACGAAACCAAGCACCGAAGGTGGGTGAATGTTTCGCTGAGATGCATAATGTTTGCAGTCAATTGGTAATAATTGCACTCGCACTCGCGCAAGCTTTCGGTCATTCGTTTCTTAATGATTGGCACTTATTATGATGACTAACTGCTAAGAATTTTACGAGGAGTGCAGCGCCGCGAAGAATAAGTTTTCTGGTTCGTAAATTCGCACATTAATTTCCTGATGCTAAACAAACTGAACAAATTTCGTATACATATGTTGATTTTATTGTTGTTCGGCTAAATATTTTCGTTGAAATATTTTCGCCTGCCTTTCATTCGGTGGCCAGGACCTGAATCTCAATTCGGAACTTCGGCTAGAGACGAGCGAGCCATCATCACTCACTCTCCGGTCACTGCGTTGCAGTTGTATGTACTCTTGCTTCGAGTTTAGTTCTTCGGCCGTAATTGCGTTGTAATTCAGCGAAACTATGTTAAATTTTAATGGTTTTCTTGGTGCGCGCAACTCATTCGGCTCTGCTTTGGTCTATTCTCGTACATACCTATATAGTTATGTCTTATCTTCGAGAACACACCGGAGCTGCGGAGAGGAGATCTGTCTCCCTGTCGGTGGTTTCTCAGCAAGGAGCATTTGTTTGTTCTGATTTCTCGAGTCATACATAATCGCAGCGGATGTTTCTACTAATTGCTGAACAAATTGGAGTTTTTATTCGGATTTATGCGTTTTACATCCGTTTTTTTACATTCTTCCAATATAACATTATGTACATATGTTTATTTCGGTTTAGCTAAGTGGATTTTGAAGATTTACGAGGCTTTTGAACTTTTATTCATTTTATTCACTGTTGAATAATTTTTAATTTCCGAATTCTGTGTATTTTACGTCTTAAATTTTTGAATCTTACAAGAAAACTAGATATTTTTGGACTGGTTGTCGATTAAGTTTATTTACGACCTATTTAGGCGGAAATTTAAATAATTTCCTTTTACAACATTATAAAGACATTATGATGTAAGTAAAGATTGAAATCTATTTCTGAATTTTACGCTTCTGTGGGTAGCACTATATCATTCTTCTATTTTTTCAACCAGTGCTTACTTAGTTTATTCGTTGAGAGTAAAAAGCAACCCACGAAAAAGATCATCCTGCGGTCGATTTTGTCTAACGCGTATCGTGACGAATCGACGATGATTTTGGGCGCTTTTCCTTATTGAATTTTTTTCGCGCACCTTGGCACGCACTGACGCATCGGGAGCGTGACGAAGATGTCATCGCAAGAGCGGGCCCGTGGCCGGCGCAAATGAATGGAAAAACGGCGATACGCTGACCGGTCACATGCGCGCACAAGAAGTGCATCGAGGAGAAGAAGACGGATCGGATCAATGCACCTACCTGCTGGTCGCTCCTCGACGTCTGCGATGTGGAGTTGTTCTTCAGGGGCACTTGATCGATATCGATCGATGCGATGCGATGCGATGCGATGCGTTGGCTTGTCTTGCGTTGCAGAACAACAACAACAACAACAATCTCTATCTTGATATTTTATTTATATACCCGGAAACGAACTTTCGCTTTCTTCCTTCGTATTTATTCTCTGAGTTAATGTCTTGTCTTGTCTTTGCTTTGCTTTACTTTAAACGTTGACCCGAACTGAACTCAACGAAAAAGCAAGTAAAGTAAATTGAAGCGGACAAGCTGACAATAAGCACTATCACTTAAGTTAAGTTATAATCGGGCACAGATGGAAAGTCCTTGGCCTTGACTCAATACAAACTGCAAACTTCAAGTCGATTTGAAGTTGGCTGTTGTTGAGCAAAGTTAGTCAACTCACAAACGATAAGTGCAAGGTGCGCAAACACTCTGCGTCTTCTTCGGATGGACTGTTCGGCGGCGTGTGCGTGCCGCTTCTGTGCCGTGCTTGCTGGCTTAGTGCGGGAGAGGACCTCGTGGCTTGCAAGCGTTCACGGTCACAACCACGATGGAAATGCTTTGCCGATCGACGAACCGCTTCTTTTCCTCTTTCGCGGACGTGCTGAAGAAGATCTGCGCGCCGTTGAGTGACCGTCCGCCGTCGTGTGGCGGTGGCGGAGCTGGAGCTGGTGGGGTTCGAACCAAGAGCTCAGCTTGCTGGCTGCTGCCACTACCAGGACTTTTCGGTACTGACTTAAGACACTCGGCGCTCTGCAGACTAGCAGGTGCACTTGCGCTTGCGTGTCGTATAACAAGCCGACGCGACGCGCGCTCCTGACATTCGCATTGAACTTGACTTTGACTTGCGATCAAATCGTTGCTCCTTTTTGAATATCTGTCTGTAATATTACGCAACGATAAATTTCAGTGGTAATGAATGGAGTGTCGTTAATGGCACTTGGTGAAGGGAAAGGAAAGGATAGGAAGAAATTAACTGGCTTAAGGCATCGCATCTCAGCCTAAGTTAACTTGATTTCTTGCTCAGTAGGAACGAAACGAAACGAAAGGAAAAGTGAACCGGTTATTAGTCAGGGGTGGATGATCGCCGGCGTGCCGTGAAATCCAAAACCTAAAATCTTTTCTTTCCGCTCGATGGCTCTGCGTTGCTTTCATTTATATTTTGTTTTGTTTTATGTGGATGTCGATGTTCATGTTCATGTTGTGAATGTCCTGACTCGATGAATGGACACTTGCAGTGCACTTGCAGCGCATTTATGAGTTTCTTAACTTATTTATCGCTCGCCACAGTGAGGTGGTGAACTGACTTGAACTTGTTCATCATCATTATCATCATTTTTGCGTTTGCGCAATTCAATTTCGACTTAAGTCAAGTCAAGTCAAGTCAAGTTCAAGAAGAGAGCAGCAAGTGACTGTGAAATGTCACACGTACAAATATGTCCTTGGTATCAGCCCAGGCACGCTTTATCAGTTAAGCAAAGAGTGTCTGTGTCTGTTCTGTCGCTCGTTATCCGAACATCTCCAACATCGCGCCGCAGATAAGCAAACACATTTAACATTCTCGCTGCATGTAAACGGGCTGCCCTTTCAGTTTAGTGAAGCTTTTTACCTCACCTCACGCCTGCCGTATTGCTAATTGTTTACTTATACATTATAGGTATGTATTGTAAATTAACTGTTTCCAAGTTTAGGTTGAGTTGAGTTAAGTTTAGACACGTTTATAAATAAAGTCATATAAGATGGTAGGCAGGTATGTATGTATGTGGCTGAGCAGAGAAACAGATGCGTCGTTAGATAGATAGATAAAGATTGAACATGTTTGTATTCGCAGTGTCAATGCTGGCAGCAAAAGGAAAGTGAGCGCCGCTGCTGCTGCTGCTGCGTTGGGATTCCTGCGAGTAATTACAAATAAACGCGATGGCGATGCATGCATGCAGCATGCTGCATGTATGCACGAGCCGTGCTTCGAGCTTGCTCGCGAATACAGAGAAATAGGCAAATTTATGTGGTGTAACTCAATCTCGCGATGCGAGATGCGACGCGCAGAGACGCGACCAGATTTGCAATCGTCGTTCATAACATGAATGCGAAGCGCGTTCAAATTAAATGTGCCCGCCGCGCACCGCGCATTCTTCCTAACTTCTTCACTTTGCATTTGCATATCTGCGAAAAGGGAAAAATCCAAGAAAGAAGGAAGGAAAGAAAATCTAGTCTCTGGCTTGTCACTTGCGTGGGGGTTATTTCTACATTTAAATTTAAATGTTGTAGTTTTTCTTCTTTTCTTCGTGTTCCAAGAAAAGCTAAGCTAAGAAACGAAAAAAAGCTGATAATTTTCAACATAAATACGTTCCACTTCAAAGCACACGCGATATCAGATTCGCAGATTAACATTCAAATCTAAGAGCGCCATCAATCTGCCCCTTGGATTGCTTTGCGTACATATTGCCGTTTTGGCGTCGTCTTCGGAGCCTCAGTCTGTTATCTGTTTGCAATCGCGATATGAACCTACTACATCAACATATATATCGCCATTTATATCAACATCGCTGTAATATAGGCGTGCGTCCTCGATGTTGGTGTGAATGCACGAATGCCACGAGCACGAGCTTGCGCTTCAGCAAAAAGCCGTTTTGCATTTGGCAAATGGCTAAAAATTGCTCAACTACCAGCAGAATATATTTATATACATTTGTATGTAGGTATATCCAGCAATAACGCTAATAACTTTATCCTAAAGTGATTTTTATCATTATCCTTCGTGTATCTGCATCTAAGAGCCAGCCATTAAAATGTTTTGATAACATTTGACCATTTACTCAAGTCAGCTGTCAAACGGCTTGCCAACTACGTAAGTGAATTTATTCTTGAGGAATTTTAATGTTGTACGTATTTGTACATATTGATGATATGATGTGATATGAAACAATTGATACCGACTGTGCGTGCCGTGCGGGGCCGAGTTTAAATGAAAATTGTGAGGATTTCTAATGCATCGCACATTCATATTTCAATCAAACGTGTATGCCTGTCATTTTCATTTAGCTCTGATGCCAATGAATTTTTCGCCGTATTGAAAATCAATTGCGCAGCGCTGCAGCTCCGCGCCGATTGATGTTAAGTATGTAGTATCTATGCATTCGTATTCGTATTCGCATTCGCGGCGGATTGACTCTGACTCTGACTCTGAGACTTTGGCTGCCGCAATTGCAAACGAATCAAATCTGCGAATACGAATATGAATGCGAATCGTCGTATTGACAGCACGAGTCGCATTACAGTGCAATTCTCTTTACGGATGAAATACATAATAATTTGTGGTTCGCTGTATGAATCTCGAGCTCGCTAAGGACTTTTCTAATTGCGTTTGCGTTTTATTCAATCATCGATCGCGAATAACGGTTTTCTTTGAGAAGAATTGAGTTGGAAAGAAGAAGAAGAAGAATGTTTAACGTCATTTGATATTTTCGATAAAAAATGAAAGTGTAATAAACAATAATGTAATAATTTGATTCGAAGGCTGACATGCTATTACTTGGTAATTCTTTTCACGCTTTTGATTTAGTTGTTTAGCTGCGCTGGTGGAAATATGTGGAAATATTTTTCAGTAATAAATAAAGTAAAGGTCCTATTGTGGCTGCGCTGCGCTGTGCTGCGCTGGCAGTGCATTTGCCGCAGATATGAATAATGTGGTAATGCCGGAGACGTGTGTCGAATCGGACACTCGGATGAAATTATAACGACGAATTATTTATTATAACTGTACATCGGTCGTGTCGATTCGATTCTTCTCCGTGTCGCGTCGTGGCGTTCGTCCTCTCTTGGTCATAGTCGAGGCCGCGACTGGCCACACCGACCGCGTCCTCGTCATTCATTTCTTCTCCTCGCCTCGCAGCGCGACTCTTTCACATTTCAATTCACGTATTCAAGCGAGAGTGTTCGCGCTTATTGTTGCTACTTGCCACTTATCTCTATTGCTCTGATCTGAAAATTCGTCTCTTCAAGCTTCTTGTTCCTGATTACAAAGTCTTCAAACAAAACTATTATTTTGCAAGGATAATTTAAGATAAGACGAAATATTACGTAACACTCTGTAGTTTGTTGTAGGTAAATATGATAACAAATAGCATAGTATGTACCTAGGTATCTTTAACAACAATTGACGTTTTACACTTCACTCGATGTTGTGTTGATGAACTTCCTCCACAGCAAGTACATACACATATTGTGCATTTTCATTTAAATTGCATTTTCACATAAATGCGACTCAATTTCAGATGATTGCTGCAATCCTTCAATCATTCCATTCTATCTATAGCTCAGATGCTATTATTGTGTTGTATTTTATGTCTAATCTTGCTATTTGTTAATCACAACATATTTTATTATAGCTACAAACATACCTACCTACTAGGTACATACAATACTTACATTTCCTAGTCTATGGTCAACGACCTACTAGTGTCTGCCTACCGAAATGTACTCGATTGTTTCAACGATTACCTATTACATATACTCATACTCATACCTTTACTACTACGCATTACGCAATACCACATCGCATCACATCACAATCAGAATCAGAATGATGGTATGGTATAAAACAGCTCCTGCAGCATGAATGGTAAAGAAAAGTGAAGCTGGTGCACTCTCAGTCAGTCTATCGGCGAGAAAAAGTGCATTAAGCTGGCAGAGATATGCAATCAGCGTTCATCTTCACTAATGCCGCTCTCGGTGCTCCTGCTGCCGCTGCCTCTGCCTCTGCCGACCTACAAGACTCTCGATGATCTGATCCTAAAAACCGAAACGCGCATTAGACGCGCATCCGCAAAAATGATATACCTAATGAAACGCCTCTTGCTGGCGTCGAGTCCTCGGCCACTTTCATTATCCGAGCGCTAGCCTCAACCTGAAATTATCCGTGTTTCTGTGTCTTCGAATCCTCCTTTGACTTTGCACAGTACGGTGCGCGCCCGACACGCGGACTTCTTCGCCGAGTCTGAAGGTTTAATTAATTTACGCATCAGTCAATTGGAATTGACTGTAGATAGGTAGCAGCCGTGTGCGTGCACCTAATCCGCGCACATTATCTCGTATTCAACGCGTCACTTAGTAGCGTTCATGTCCTGCGATTATTCGCATATCTTCCCACACACAAGAGAACAGAGCGCCGAATCGTTCGCACGCTGCGATGTGATGCGATGGCTTGACTTGCTTGCTCTGCCTGCTTGCTTGTAATCCAACAAGACCAAGAGAGCATACAGCATACATGCATTCGCAAATGTGGTGCGCACACGAATGAAGAAGGAAGATATGGTAAATAATGTAAATTTAATTAAATAAGCCGGCAACATGCGCACACGAACGAACGAACACCTACAACGTGAGCTGCACTGAGCTGCGTTGCGATGCGATGCGTTTTTAACGCAAAACAACCAAATGAATGCGTAATTATATAGAGTGCGTTGAAATTAAATGTGTTCACGCCACGCATTCATTCAATTTCAAATTCGCTTCGTCGCAGTTTTATTTTCTTTCGGTTGAATGAAGTTTTCAATACGCGAAAGTGCTGACCCCATTGACTTGTGACTTCTCTACATTTTCATTCTTACCCTTCTCAGCCAATTTCTGCAGTTGTGTTGGTTGTGTTGCACTTAACATTCGTTATTTAGTGTTATCACTCGACGTTTCTCATCGTTCTGTCCTATCGCTGGAAACATCTTGTTGCTGGCTACACGCATCAAACGTCAAATAGAATATAAACTTGCTCTGGCTGCCTCTTTGCTACATTTCAGCTGATTTTAAGACGAGTTTTAAGACTGTAATTAGCGCTTGCGCTTGCGTGTATATTTACGCATTTGCACGCATTATATATTTCGTACAATGTACCTACATAGGTACATGCAGACTAAGCTGAGTTGAGCTTTTGCTTTTACTTTTCTTGCTTGCTTGCTCATTTTGTTTGAACTGCAATGTGAACTGCACTCTTGGCCGAGCGGCCGTTTGTGCTGTCCATCGCCGATTACATAAACATTTCGCGCAGAACTCATCCGCAAAGTGCTCACTCAACTTTGTAGTTGAGAGCTGATAGCGCTTCCGATACGAGCTGGCCGCTGGATGATGCATCGTGCTTTGTACCTGCGTCCGTCTGGAATAGCTTCTTACACGCTAAATGTTGCTCGTAAGTTTACAAACAAATGGGTCTGCAATGTTGCGGCCGAAGAGCTGCCGAGCCGAGCCGTCAAAGCGCCTTATTGGGCGCAATGTCCATTGTCGAACAAATTGCATCTATTTCTGTATTCATATCTAACAATCAGCGAAAAATGCGACGCCAGGACGCTGAAGGAAAAAAAGTAAATGAAATTTATTTATCTAACGTTTGCGCAATGATAATTTTCATAATTAACAAGCATGTTTGTTAGCTGGGACGCGACATACACAATCAGTTTAAGCTTATACTTTGTGTATGTTCTTGGAGATATTCTCATGGATGATTGTCTCACATGCAAGCGCGAGTGCAAGGCAAGGCGCCGCGCGCCGAAGAAACGGAGCAGGGCAGGCGAGGTAAATGCGCCTCGCGGGCATCAAGAAGGAGCGTTGCACTTTCATTTTCATAATTAGGGGACATCAACGAGGATAAAGTGCGTCGATGGGTAGTCATTAGAATTAGTCGTCGCACATGAAGAACGAACGCGTCTTTTGCGAATTTATGCACTTCGTCTGTAATTTCAGCGACGACGACGTCGACGACTGCAACCAAGTTGCCAACTTTAGTACGACTTACGACGCGACGCCGACTCGAACTTGTTTGATCGCAGCGCAGTTCAGTTGAACTTAACTCGCCCGAAATTAAAACACTTCAACGGCTGTGCTACTGCATTTCTTACTTCTTACTTCTTAGTTCTCTTAGTCTTCAAGCTAGCTTGCTAGCTTCTTACCGCACAAATATTTGACTTGTGCGAACTGCCTGTGTTAATTAATTAAGTTCTAAATCAATTACAAGTGCAAATAATGCACATACTTTTCTCCAGCCACGTTACAATCTAGAAGTTTCCTTTCAAAAACAAGTTGTTACTCATCAGAAGTATGTAGGTATGGAAGAAATATTCTCAGCTAAGCACAACCAACATTTGGTAATCTCTTAACGAGTGTGGTGCATTTCAGCGTCTTAGGAGACTTAAGCCAACTTAACAATTAGTTTAAATAATTCTTAATTAATTCTCGTCTTGTCTTGCCTTGCCTTGCCTTGTTTGCCGGCTTGGGTGTCGCGAGTCGGTGTGTTGTGTGGGAAAAAATTCATTTATCGACAGAGCCAGCTACTGCTTTTATGATCGGCGTCATCGTATTACTTATTACTTAGTGTGCGCGAGAAGAACTGTAACGTTTCGGTCATGGTTCATTTGCGCGCACTCGAATTACGTACGTACGTACCTGCGAGAAGAGTGACATTCGACGAGCCACCGCCACCCGAAGAACCGGACGGAATTCGAGTGCTTCACGCGTAACATAACATCACATCACATCTCACATAATGCAACGGCATTCGGCTGGGTCTGTGTTTTTCTTCGCGACTCTGCGGCACGTAATTGAGTGCCATCCAAATTGGAATTATGTGCAATCGAGAGCAGCAGAGCATATTTCGGTGATGCGGTTGCAACGTTACTTAACGTTTTCACACTTCGTTTTCGAATTAGACGCTAATTCTTCAACTTCGTTTCGGTTTTTAGCCGCTGCTCGTTTTCCGCCGAAAAAGTTTATCTCAGTTAACTTAACAATACTTATCACAGCTCACTCACTCCGAAATCCAGAGAAGAAGAGCATGTACTGTTATCAGTCAGTGAAAAACTTAACTTCTTGCGCTTGCGCTTGTTAAGATTCTTCCGCTTATAAAGTTTTCAACTTGATTAAACACCGTATAAATGTAATGTGATTTTAACATTTTTGGTCTTTTCTTCTGTTCCAGGTGAGTTTCTTTCGTCTTGATTCTTTGCTTGCCGCTTCTCAGTCGTGATGGCTTTGTTCGAGGTTGGTATTATATTGTAGGTACCTACAATTGGCGTCGAACTGTAGTTAATACGTGCGCCGATTGTGATAACATTGACCCATCTATTTTTTAGCGGCTTTACAGTTTTGATTAAGCTATTACGTACGTAGGTATATCGTATGCGTGTAACAACTCGACAACTTTTACGGCTTGTGCGCGAGTTGCATCTTCATACATTTCTTATTCATTTTTAATGCGCTTTGACTGGAGATGAGTTGTAATATAATGATTTTAATGATTTGGGCAAAACGCTACGAAGCGAAGGCTGGCTGCAGGCTGCAGGCTCGCTGGCAAATGCTCATTACATTAAGCGTTGAATGGTTTTTAATCTCCAAACGCAAATGTTAATGCGAATACGGAATTGCCTATCTTGTGCCGGCTGTGCCGCCGCATAAAATCGGCAAGCCTATGTGCTTTATTAAGTAAGCGCTACTTTTTAGAAGTTTGCTGGCTGGCTTCGCCGGATTGCAGGTATCGACCTATGAACTCGCAGTCTTTTATGATCATTGCGTATTGTTGATTCGTTGCGCAAACGCCTTGCATCGCGTGGCGAGGCATAGGAAAGTGTGAAATCCTTGCAAATGAAAACTGCAAACAGCTGATGAGCTTCATTCGTTGCACTTCGATGGCTGTCTGTTTGGTTTCGGTTTCTATAAATACGACAATTTCGTCTTTAATTTCTTCTGTTCTCGTATAATGATTTATTTAAGTAAAGTTTACTTGAGCTCTTTTATATTATGACTCAATCGTTTTTAGATACCTGACTAGTTTTTCAAACATGTAGGCAACTATAACTTGTTGAAACATTTTTCATGTTTGACTAGCAATTGACATGCGATATCATGAATATCTCCAGCGCCTGTAGAATTAATTATTTAATTTATTCAATATGTTGCTCTTGTTTTGCGTAAATATTTAATAATTTATAATTAAATATTACATGTAATTAGGGTATTTAAATATTATGGCAGAAACAACTCAATTTCTACTAATTAAGTAGTCTGCTGGTTTTCAAAATTAATAATTGCAATTGCATAATTGATAATGTAAATATAAATAGACGCATGCGAGCATACATTAATTAGCAATTAACTTATTAATGCAATATCACGATATTAGGTACAATTAGAATATTCATTAGTGCGCCATTCGATTAATAACTTGAATTTGATGCGATAAGACGTTTCCGCATTTTTACGCACTGAATGAAAGCTTCTTCTCATGGATTCGATGTGAGTGAGCGGACGGACGGACGAACGTAGGAGATAAAAATATCGCTTGCATTTCCATAACATGACATTCGTCCATTAACCGGCGCGAAAGAGCACCTACATACAGGTAAATATAATTAAAAGGATGTGTAAATAAAATTGTAATTTCCAATCAAATCCGCAACAGCAGCAGCAGCAGCGTGGCTCTTCTGAGGCTTTTTATCTATTTCGCGTGTGATAATTTATGAATTTCTGTGGCCGCGGCAATTAGTTGATATCGCGCGTCGCGACGTCACACTCATCGACGTTTCACATGCAGATTACGTGAGCAATTTACATTTAAATTTAATTTCTTCCATCATAGCTGCAAACCACTCTCGAGCGCCAGTGCCAGTTGTGATAAAAAGAAATGCTCATTGAGTTAAGTTAAGTTGAGTTGAGTTCAGGAGAGTTGAGCTGAGATGGTGAGAGCGATAAATGCACATGCAGCACCGATGGTCGAGTGGACAACGGGCAACCCCGTTAGGAAAATGTAAATTTTGTCACACCTTTCACGTGCGATTGCGATTGCTATGCGTGTGCACACAATACGACACAAGACGGTAATAGCCCGCTAATCTACGATCCGGAAAACCAAACCACTGCTTTCAATAAGCAGCATTCGCAGTGCACTGCAGTGCGCTATTTAACAATCGAAGTGCACGGCCGAGGCCAGTACCTACATTGTCGTACAAGCGTTTCAGCGTTGATTATTGCCCATTTTCGACACTTTTCCGCCTCGCCGTGTAATGTTACAATATCGCACACACCGCCAGCCGCACATTAAGCATCCTACAAGCGAGCGTAAATAACAATTCGCGCGCTCTCACATCGATAATTCTCCTTCGGCTCGTGCTTCTTCCGGGTTGACTACCAGCCCACTAAATCGTACTCGTAAATAATCTACATACGTTTCGTATTTGCTTATCGCAACGATTGACTGATATTTATAACTTTATTAAGTTTTGAAATATTTTATTGTATCACTCAATAGTGCAGTTGTTTTACGAGTAAGTTGAGTGGTTAATCAGTAATCTCTTATTGAAATCTAAGGTGAAATTATTGACTAGTGGTGCTTGAAGTACTATGGTTGAGTGTCGCGTCAGTGTAGCATTCTTATCTGCGGCTGGCGATGACGAAATGACGCATCTTTTATGGCGACGCTCGCGGACTAATTACACGCGTGTGCGTCCGTTTGCGAGCGAGGCGTTTTGCTTCATTTTTCACGAGCAGGTACCTACTTACTCGTACAGTAGATATGCATGTACATCTACACAACTATAATTTTATTTCTGTTTCTGGTTTATGCTCATCGATGTTGATAATGATGGTGAAGAAGTAGCAGTAGAAGAAGGCAGGCAGCAGCATGCTATGATTCAAGAAATTATTGATTTCAAGCTGCGACCTGTGAGGAGTTCCTCATTTATTTATTTTATTATATATGCATATCTTCAGGTAGAAAGTTTAATTACATCTGGAATGATCTTGCTCTGTTACTGCTGCTTGTCTTGTTCGTCGTGGTTCGTGTGAGTGCTTTGAGCATTTAAAACACAACGATTGTTTTCATAAGACATTTACCTAAGTATTTACGAGTCTTGTTAGAAGACTTGTTGTTTCTGCGGCTTGCGCTTCCAACAAATAGGAAGCAAATTACCTCCCGGACTTTGCTGATTACACGACGCATTTGTTTGTTTCTCGGTGCATTCGTCGACATGCATTGGCAGGAGCCATCGATCGATCTCTATTGCGATTGAAACGATCGATCTGTAACCGGCCATCGGCCACCGGCCGAAGAAGAAAGAAGCAAACGACGAGAGACATGTCGATGCGGATGAAGCTGCAATTGTGATTAGAGCCGTTCGCGCAGAGTCAACTTGACTAATCGTCGCCGGTATCTGGCTTGCTGATCGGCAAGTGCAAGACAGGACAAGACGGCATGGCAGATGGCATGGCGCAAGCACGCTGCGTGGTATATTGCGGCGCGCATACCTTCGGCCGCGGCGGACAAATCGGCACTCGCCGATCGATATAATTATCGATGATCGATGAGTGTTTGCTCTTGTCTCTCGTGTACTACGGCTTACACAAACAAGACACATCTTTGTTTGTTAGTGAGTTGATCATTTTTCTGGCGTGGCGTGATGTTCTTCTGAAGCAGCACAGCACGACTGTCAGCAATGGCAATGGCAGATACTAGAATAAGCATTAAGTGCAATTGCGATGGAGGAAGTGTTTTATGCAAATTACTCAAACGAAGTCGCAGACGAAGGTATTTGTCGCTGCTTTCAGGAAAGACTAACCAACCGACCGAGTGCAAGGCAAGGCAAGGCAAGATCTTCTTCCAAGGTGTCTTTCTGTCTCCGCTTGCAGCAGCAGCAGGCGCAACGTGTTGACATTTGTTTGCGTGTTTGTAATTGACACGTGCAACTGAGATTGATTGCTTAATTTCGTTTCGTTACGTTTGGCTGCTGGCTGCTTAGTAATTACATTCACCGAACACCGCGCCACCGAACAATAATTCTCTACTTAAGTTAAGATATATTTCAGTTTTTCACCTGTAGATGTTCACTCTAATCCGTTCCTTCTTTTCGCATGCGTTTGTTCGGTTGGAGGAATGAAATATCAGGTGCAGCTTGTACTTCCTTGTGTTGCTCTATTATGCAAAGAGAGCAAAGAAACGACGTTTGCGCGAGCGAACGTATCAAGATCGCCACGTACATTTGTAAATGACAGTATCAATAACCAGCATTTGTCCGGCCGCGGCGTGGTGCGGCGCGGCGCGTTCCTCGCCCACGAAAATCGCCGATAAACGAACATCGTCGCCGTGTCATGCTTTACCATGGCTTGTCTTGGCGTGTTTTGTTTCCTTCTTGGCGGATTCTTTTCCGCGATGCCTTGATGCGCATTCGACATTTGCAAGTTTCGCAACATACTCGTGTTCGCTGAATGTTTGGTTGGTCTCGTCTTTTTGCCGTTCAGACGTTCACGCTCGTTTTATTCGAAGCTATCAGCCAACGCGTCCGTACATGTTTGTTCTTCCTTCGAATGTACTATACCCACAATAGGAGAGCTATGTATTCTTGTCCCATTCGAGCACGGAAGAAGGTGTTACAGACACATCGTGATGGGATGGCAATTAAGCAGAGTTACATTTAATAATCTACGAATCAATCGGGCAATCAATCAATCAATCACTCAGTCATTCCGAGATGATACGGACGGGAATATCCAGGAAGTTGGCGCACGAGTTTGTTTGATTAACACTCGAACAAGTGTTTCGCGCCGGCACACGGCGGTCACTCGTGCCCTCGCGTCGAGATTGCATCTCAAGGAAGCGTCGCGTCGCAAACACGTGTATGTAGCATCATCGAGGCGTCATGTAACCGAACGTAACGTAACGTTGCGCGTTGGCTGTCGATGTCTTATGTCTTCTTGTGTCAACATCGTAACCGCCGACAGCGTCACCGCGCGTGCAATCATGAAATCAGTCGCATCTGCGATTTATGGCTCGCTCTCGCTTTAATCCCTTTGGAAAGTGCGAACAGCAAGCGAGTGATAGCGAATGTTATCGGTGTGCCTAACGAGCGCATGACATTGACACTTGTTACCTTTTACGTGCGGCAGATGCATATGCAGATGCTGCAGAGACGAATGCGCGTGAACTTCGAACCCTTCGTGCGATGATGTGATGGGTTGTTAGTCCTTGCTAGCATCATGCGTTTTTATTTCCTTCCCTGGGAGCAAGCAAGCAACAACACTTTGCAGATGATGATAGGCGAATTGCGGGCGAAGCGCAGACGCCCGGGGCATGCACGATTCGACGATAAATCAGTGACAACGAAATTAAATTTTATTCCTATTATTTTTGCCATTTGGCGCCCGCAAGATGCGTACACATTGATACAAATATACGTGTAAGTGCACTCACTCACTCACTCACTCACTAACTCACTCACTGATCTAATGGTTATTGCCGTCCTTTGGGCCATCATTCGATCGTGCGCGTTCGTTTGAATTTGTTTAAATTTGTTGCCGGCACGCAATCGCCTAATTTATGCGCTGATCGTGTTGATGATAATGACTGCTGATTGGACAGCGAAAGCTCTACGCGTCTTCTTCGCTTCACTTCTTTGCCTCAATTCGCTTCGCTTTCATCATCATATTGATTCCTGTGCGCATTGCGAGCGAACGCGTGATTAGAGGATTGTTTATTCGCAAACAAAAATATTCATTTGTGTCAGTGTTTCATCACCTGTCATCTGCTAAGCCGAACGCGAATGAACGAACCGACGAACAGGCGCTTGAATGAATATTTTAACGAGATTAAATTATTGACGACAGACAGGCAGACAGAGTGACACTGAGTGACACTAGTATGGTGGGTGAGGTTAATATTTATTTATTTTATTGGGATTTCATATGAATTATTCATTTTTTTTTGCATTACATTAATTTATCCTGCAATTAATAATTTTCTGTACTAAGGAATATGAAGAGCAAACCAACGTAGGCAAGATATTTAGGTGTGGATGTAGTGTGACAGTGTTAATATTGATGAATTGGGCGAAATGTGCCATCATTCACTGTGACGTCAAAGGGGAACATTGCTTTTCCATTACACTTAACACTCAACACCGTTGAAGTGAACCGAAGTAAATTGCTAGCACTCGGGGGAAATTTAAAAAAATTAATTTTTATTCATATTTGATAATATTATATCCATATCTGCTCTGCCGCCGCCGATAACATTGTCACTGCAGGGAAAGGAAGCGAGAGAATTCGCTATTTGGTATATTTGTGCGCATATTCCGAGTTTGATCGCGATAATCCGGTTGAAATACGGTGGTAATGCGGCGTACGTGGCGAATTAAATGAGAATTTAGCCATGATGATGATTCTTTTATGGGACCTTTTGTCTGCCACTCTGCTGGCGGACGTGCGCATGTATGTTTCCGCGTTAATTCCTTCATTATGCGATCCTGCATTCATTCTTTCATCCGAATGCTCCTGCTGCCGCCCACAATGCACTATCAATCAAGGTGATACTCTTAGGTATGTGAATTTGTTACCGCTTCTTGGTCGTTTCAAATGCGAGATCCTGCAAGGATTGCATACGATTACAATAATTTTATTAGTACATACTGTTCTGTTGCTTCTCTTGTCAAGATGTGCTCGGATTCTGCGGTGTCAAAACGATTCAACCGAAAAATGTACAGTTATTTGGGTTTTTCTGTATACTTTAGCAAGTTTAGGTGTTGCTTGCTTCGTTTATGGTATGGTAAGGTAAGGTATGGCAGACAGGCCATTACCAAGGTGAGTTGTTTATTATCTTTTTACGAGTAAATTAACTCTTTTAAGGTGAGAATACTTACAATTAGTAAAAATTTGCTAATTTTTAATTGAATTTATTTCGTTCGCATTGTGAATATGTGCAAATATAAATCTTGGTACTAAGTATTTGGATTGCAGAGTGAAAGAAGTCATTTGAAAGTTAGATATAGAAATGGAGCAGAGCAGAGTAATGCAGTTACCTGTATGCGATGCGTGTCATTCGTGACTTGTGCACCAAAAACGCGCGAAATTCAGGTTATGACTCTTCGCCTGTGTTATTGTGTTAACAACTAACTAAACAATAAAACTACAAACGATTTTATTACCGCTGAATGACATCTGAAATGTAGTGTCCTACAAGACCAGATTTACGTAAATTCTTCACGCAGCGCATGTGAAATGCTGCTGCTATTGCTACCAGTTCAGCAATAATTTCATTATCTGCGGTCTCTCTATGGTATTTCCGATGCGAATTCTAGAATTCTACGTTTGTTGTAAACGAAACAAAAGTACACTCATCAAGTGCACACTTATCGCAATTTAAGCCCGAACTAAAAATACTGTACCTACTTACACGAATTAAATAAATTACAATGATACAACGAAAAATGCAAAGGAAATACTGTATTTCGTGAGAATAATACATTTTGTTTGTTTCGTCCTTGGTTTTGGTAAGTTTAAACGTGAATTTAAAGTTGATGCTTATGACTTTATCTCTCGAAGCAAGCTGCAAATTAACCGCGAGTTGCTGCTGGTTAGTGGCGCGTTTTTATTGTTTGTTTGCTGGAATTCGTTGAATTTGAATCACAATCACGACGCAAGGCAAGGCAAGGCAACGAAACGAAATAATAAAACGGTAATTAGCATCCTATTAACGAATTTCAGACGAAGCGTTTGTTTCTTGGTTTGGCGCTGCGAACGGCAAATGAACGGTCAGCACCGTTACAATTTCCTTAGATATGTTAATACGACGTACTTAATGACATTTGTTTCGCTTTTTGGCGTTTTGTTTCCATTGTCCGTAATTGTTTTTGGAGGCTGAGGTAATGCATTCATTTACACGCTCCGTGCGCTTGCATGCATGCATGCATGCAAATGATTTCCATGTGCGTGTTGACCATAACGTTTATGTAAAATTCTTATTTCGGTTTTCAGTTTAGAGCAGTGGTATATGTTGATAGAGCCAAAATCCATCTATAGAAAATGCCGCAGGGGTTGCGGCCTGTAGCTCTATCATAAATGTAGACTTTTTTATGAAAATTAGGAAATTTTCAAACTTCGATAACTTTGTCTAAAATTAAGGCAAATTATTAGTTTAACCACTTATTTTGTGTAAAATTTAATTCGGAATCCAATGAGCTTTAAGTGAAAGTTCTATCTTTTAGGGTTCAAGAGATATTTGATATCAAACACATGAATACTTTTTCTACCAAAAATAGGAAACTTTAATTTTTCATAACTCCGCGTTGAATTAAGATAAGTTGAAGGTTTAACCACTTATTTTGTGTAAAATTTGATTTAAAATCGAATGGTGTTGAAACGGAATTGCTATCTTATATAGGTCAAGAGATATTTTCACATTTGTGAAATTTGATTGAAATTTGGTCAAACCCTCATATTACACAAAAAAACTTATTGTGTAGTATGGCAATGATTTTGGTACCAAGCGAAAGTTCAGGCCACGCAGATTACGATGCTGCAAACAGTTTTCCAATATTCGCCATAGAACGCGAGATATTTGACTTTACAGTTTACAATTTTCCAAACCTCACTTTAAAAGGCCAAACCTCATATTACAAAAAAACTTTTTGTCTCAGATCCTAATGATATTTATACCAAATGAAAGTCTGGACCACGCAGATCACAAAACTGCAAACAGTTCTAAAATATTCGCCATAGAACGCGAGATATTCGACTTTATATTTGGTTTTTTCGTCAAAATTCCAACTTATTTTTACAGGCCAAAGGCTTAATATTACAAAAAAACTGTTTGTCTCCGATCCCAATGATTTATATACCAAATGAAAGTTTAGCCCACGTAGATTACGAAACTGCAAACAGTTTTTTAATATTCGCTATAGAACGCGAGATATTCGATTTTACAGTTTACAGTTTTTCCAAACCTCACTTTTAAAAGCCAAACCTCATATTACAAAAAAACTTTTTGTCTCAGATCCTAATGATATTTATACCAAATGAAAGTCTGAACCACGCAGATTACAAAAGTGCAAACAGTTTTAAAATATTCGCCATAGAACGCAAGATATTTGTTTTTATAGTTGGACTTTCCCTCAAAATGTCCAAACGGTGGCCGCAAAGAAACCTGCGGAGGGCCGCATGCGGCCCGCGGGCCTCGAGTTGGCCATCCCTGGTTTAGACATTTACCTACGCCTGCCTTGTTGGGTTTTTGATAAATTATAAGCGAATGTGCAAATATTATTTTTATTTGTGGACGTAAATCCACCCACGCTGTACATTAATTCAGCGAATGAAATACAGAAACGACCAAAAAGTGCCATTTGCATTGGATTTTAATCGCTTCATTTATTCAGTCGATGGGATGCTGGTCCTCTTGGGTGTGTTAGCAGATGGCCGAAAAGTGAATGAATCCATGTGACATAGCTGTAAATTTTGCGCGGTCGTGAATCGACCTCAAGTGAAGTGTTTATGCATAGTCAATTACTTCTTTTATTGACTTGACACTGAGCCACAAGGCGAGCGGTGGTCGCACGTAATTGATTTAATTTTATGCTATTGACAGGCAATCGAGTGCAACCAGCAAATAATACTTAAAGAAACAGAAAAACTAAATAAGTACGCGAATCTATCTATCTAGGAAGTAAGAAGAATGATTTCGGGGGGCACGCAGGTGAGTCGAAACGAGTCAATGACTCGGCATGCGAATCACGCCTCGCTTGAAAAAACACACATCTTCAATTCAATTATGCATTGAATTTCATGTATTTTCGTACGACCACGACGACGACGACGTCGATTTAAAGTCACTTCAATTCAAGTTCAATTCAATTCGCGTATTATGTCATCCATGCGTCAATGTAGGTGGCCTGTTGGCATGTTAATGAACTCAAAAAGATTTCACATTTTGAGGAATTGAATTGATTGAAAGACGATTACAAATTACATACATATTGGTATGTGAAGGAAGGAAGGCAAACCAACAACCACAAGAGCACAGGAGGAAGAATGGATTAAAATTAATTTGAGAAAACGTATAATCAATTTGTAACGTTTAATACTGCGCGCTGGCTGGCTGGCTGCTCTTTGATTTTTTCCTTCCTCCAGCTCCGGTTCGATTCGGTTTCTTCATCTTCATCTTCATTTGTATGTAATCTCCGGCTGATTACTTGCGGCGTCGATGCTTCGTCGATGGTGTTGCAACTTTTTTTATCAGTTGAGTAATATCCACATGTAGAAGAAGTACCAGTTGATTTGATTGCATCTCTTGTTTCTTCTTCTGCTGCTGCTGATGCTGCTTCTTCTTCAGACTTGTTGTTGTTGGAGCACAAATCAATGTTTGATACAAATCACAGAAATGATTCCTGATTGAATTTCCAAGTATGTAAGTAAGTAAGTAGTGAGTGACTACTCTTACTTCTTTCTCGGAAATTTTTCTTATTCCTGTTGTACTTTCTTTTATTATTTTTGGAAATATGTAGGAGTATTTTTCACGCGCCGTTAGCGTAATAAAATTTAATCATAAATTCAATTCTGCGGTTGCTCGAGAGAACAGAACACAGAATGTTGTGGTCTTGATCCATTGCCTGCTTGCGCTTGCTCGCCCTGGACTGAACGAACGAACGAACGAACGAACGTCTTGTCGTCACAACAACTAAGAAGAAGAAGATTTGTACCTATGCGCTATGTAGCAACGAGTTGGAGGTTCGCTCGAAATCAATAAAAATTGCCGTTGCTGCAAAACGCGCGCAATGTGCCGGAATAATACGCGTACGACGTGCGCGCACGGGCACGGGCATCGTGAATACTTACTGCTGAATGCTGAATGGAGTTCCACTGTCCATGTCGCCGATGATTTATTAACTCCCGCCATCCGAAGATTATTATCGTATTATTCTAATTGAAGTTGAATTGCATCACAATTTTCTATTTATCGATATTCCGCTTGCACATTGAATCCTGCGTGGATCCGTCTGGGAAGCGCCTGCGTCTTCTGCTGTGCAGAGGCGAAGACCGAGAGCGAACGCATTCATAAATCATTCTCGAAACGGAACCCACACCAGACCGGCCCATGCCCGGCCTGCACGATGTTGTTATGCTTTTTACGTCATTCTTCCAATGCGACTTCACTTACTTCCTAGATCCTAGATCTTCCCAGCCAGCCATCCAGCTGATACGAATCTCTTATCTCATCTTCCTCCATAGAGTTTATAAGTCGGCAATAAAATAGCGAAAATTAAGTTTTGTTTCATTCGATAATGGTTGATATTCAGGCATATTTGCCATTTGGCTAATGAACGGACAACCGAAAGGATAAATATTGAACGCTGGCTGGCTGGATGGTAGGCAAACATTCATATACGCAATTCAATTCTTCAGCCCTCACAACTGGTTTGGTTTGGTTTAGTTTACTTTGCAAATTTATACGTTTGCAAGCAAGCAACCTGTGCTGCTGATTTGTTCATACATATGAACGTGTGCATGCATTAAATGTACATGCGTACTTCACTTTGTCTTCTTTTTTCTATTATTTATCAGTGTGTTTTATGTTGTGCAAGCTTAGGTATGAGTGCAAGTGAAAAGCTTACTTAGCATGAATTCATAAGCAAGCCAATAAGTAACGAAGAACGAATGCGATAACCAATAATTTCGTGCAGCGCGCTGCTGAAATTTATTGAATCGGAACGGAATGTTATTCAATTTGCTTGCGCGCCGCGCCGCGGCTTTTACTATCGCTATTTATTTCACTCCACTTTATCTGTCGCTCCTGCTAAACTTACTTAGACTTACAATTAGACATGTGCCTACTTATAGTCTTAACTTAACTTATTCAATGGAATCGGTGTATGTAAATACAAATCGCTATTGCTATTGCCATTGCGCTTGCGAAAAGAAACGAGCAGAGAATGTGAATGTTTTTATTAGATTTTCATCTTCCGTTTGGTTCTGCAGTTGAGAGCACTGTATACCTACAAGTAATTAGCGACTCATCTCATCTCAACGTCTTACACGCAACACGGACGCCAATCGCGGCCGGACGAATTGAATAATTAAGTAAAAGGCAATCAACTCTCATTTTCGTGGTGTGTTTTGCATACAACACGCACTGCTCGCTTGTCCTTTTGGAAAATGCTGTTATTTCCGCGTATTTCTCGCGTTATGCTTCGCTACATAAGTACATACGAAAGAAAGAAAGATAAAGTAACTTAATCAAACAACTCATTAAATAGTTAGTTACTCGCATGAAAATAGCTGAGAAAGCATGAAAATTAGATGGTAATTACTGACGAATTGTTCATTCATTGTTCATGTTCTTTTCGTCGTCTTCTGCTTGAAGACGTGAATTTAAACCGTTTTACTAATTCTTTTCTTTTCTGCTTTAATTTCAGGTATGTACCTACCTACTGTTCTCTGGCAATCAAAAATCAGTTCATGCTGGTGCTTGAATGTTGATTAACATTTTGAGAGTTTACAAGCGAATTCACGTAGGTAAGTGCATAAAATCAAGCGGTGAGCGAATAAAAGAGACAAATTGTTATTTTACGATTGTGCATGCATATAAAGCAGGCGACAGACGACGATCTAATATGCACTTATTATACACTAAAGCGCGCTAACTGATACGCCAAGGAGCGTATCATAAAAAACCAAACACACAGCGTGTGTGAAATTCCCAGCGCGAGTCAACGCGACGAGTCGTATGCCAAAAATGTCGAAAGCTCGTAATCCAGTAATGTAACAACGGTAACGGTTCTCAATTTAATTACGCCGTTCATGCAGATTTTTACTCGCGAGCACATATCACAGCGAGTATGTACTGACGAAACGAACGAACGTAGATTTATAATTTACGCGATATAACGCAGGAGCTGGCGCCTAGTACTTACCTTATTTTCAGCGCCTTTCAACGAAAAAGATAGCTGTAAATGGATGTATGATATAGTAGTTGATGAAAAATATGCGCATTTCTCATGCGGCGCGTCGCAATTCCTGAAGGAAGACATTTCATTTAATTTCGTTTCGTTTCGAGTTTAGTGGGTTATGACAATTCTGTGCGTACAGTGACTGACTGACTGTGAACTGCAAGTCGCTTTTACGAATGAAGAAGAGAAAAGAGAAAAAGGAAGCAATTATAACCGTAAAATGACATGCATAATGTTAGTTCTCGTTGTTAGTTGTGTGTTTTGCGGATTGCGGTTTGATTTGATTTGATTTGATTTTGCGCTGTTTAGATTTTTGCAGACTGTCATTCTTGGTGCACCACAGCAATTGAATGTGGGTAATTGCCATGTAATTGAAACAGTTTAATGGTAAAAAGAAACAACGCCAGCACTTGTATTTGTTTCTTTGAAGTTGGTTATGATATGTGGAGGTGAATTCTAATGCGTTTTCACACATCGTAAGCGTAAGCGTTGGCCGTTATTTAATTATTGGACGTTTCATTTTTGGCCTACGTCGCGTCGGTCGATGTTGAACAAATTGCATTGTCATTTATACCGAATTAATATTGGTAGGTACCAACTTGTAACAGTTAATAATAGTGATTAATCAACTGACGGCGATCCCATATGTGATAACGCCGCATAGCATGGCATAACACATGCTGACTCTTGCTGGTCGACAAACAGGCCAGGTCGTTCGCCCACAAGAGCAAAACGCCGAATGTGTCTTAGATTAGAAACAATTAGAAAAGATTTAATTATAAATGCATGCGCAAGCGCGTCTCTGATGATTGCCGGCCGTGATGTGAAATAAATCAAAACGATAATGATGCTCACTTCCTTCCATCCTTCCATCTACTTCGGGACGCATAAATAATTGTAACTGAGAAATGAAATTTCTCCTCTTCGTACTCGTACTCGTACTCAAGTCCACCAATTGTGCACTGACGCTGATGAAGGAATGAAAATTGAAATTGATTAATGAGTGCGTGTAAAAAGCGCTCCACGAGTTGGATAATTAATTTTTTCACTCAGCGCGTACGTTTGCGCAATGCGAGCGCAAGTGCAAGCGCAATCAGGAGAAGAAAGCAACCTAAGGACAAGTCAGACGACGACTAAACGTTCCTCTTGCGCTGGCTGCCATCGAGGAGGCAATCAGGCATCGTCTTGTCTTGTTACGCGATATTATTAATACGTTCGGCATGTCTTATTAATTGCTCTTTCTCGCTATGCGCTAAGTGCAATTAATAAATCTTTCTTCCACTTTGTGCCTATGTAGGTAGGTACATGGCAGCTAAAAAGTTGCAATCTATGAGTTTACTTCTTGCATAGGAGGACATATTTGTAGCGCCATCTAATGTAGGAATTAGTAACGTGTGTATGTCGCCAACATGTATGTACGCTATGTTATGTTAGGAAATTCTTGGATATCAAATCGAATGCCAATAGTTGATTAGAAAATACCGATGGCGGTAGAAAACATCGCGGAATGCGCGAGGCATTTCTCTCACAATCAGCGAATTCCCAGTCAGGTTGGCTTGCTTATTTGCATAGACAAAAAGTAGGTAGACTACACACTATGCACATTACATTGCACTGCACTGCACGCAACTTTACGATACAAGAGCGACGCTAATCGTTCCCAGAGATAACCATAATATCTTGGTGATAACTACACCTATCTATATCTACCTACCTGGACATGGCTGAAGAATATTTGATCATTGCATTCCTTGTGTCGGAAATGAGATTCAGTCTTCAGTCTTAGTCTTAGTCTTAGATTTTTATACATGTCGCTATTAATTTTATTAGTTCGTCTCAGCGCAGAGCATATAACTTAACCAATCATAAAATTATAATCGACTGCTGCTCGGCGAGGTTAGGTTTGCTTTTAACATCTTGTGAAACAGGTAGGCAACCAGTAATGACCCTGTTAATGGAAATTTAGATTGAAGACTAATATTAGAGCATTGCGCGGAAGAAAAGTAAAAGTTTTACTTGTGAGCAAAGACAAAAAGCGAATTAAATTTCGGTCGGTTCTCGTCTTTGACGGTATGTATGTAAGTAAGTAAGTATTCGAATTGGATTCGAAATAGTTTTTTGATTGAGCATTATGTCCGCTCGTTGCCAGACATCGAAGACTTAATTTTATGACGTCCTGACGACCGCACCGCGCCGCGCAGGTCGGCCATCAAATTGCATTAATGAGACTATAAATTGCTCAATCGTGAAATTACCATTTTGAATGTGACGTAATTAATGTCGTATTTCAATGTTTGGCTTGACATAAATTAAGAAATTTATAGTTTTTCCATATTATATTATTTATCAGCGTGCTCTGATGCCTGTCGATGAAAATATGTGTGCTGTTTAATATTTAAATTCAAAATATCTACATATGTATTTGCATATTGAATTTATTTACGTGCATCAAATTTAAACTTACACGTCATTATCGCGATGCGGCATTGTTTTTGCATTGCATTTGGCTGTGCGATACGTTGCCTGTTCTGTTCTGGCTTTGATTTGCTTTTATTATCAAAGCCGTGCTGTGCGTACGCGGCGCGGTGCGGCGTGGAATTTGGTGGTAGTGCAATAAATATTCATCGATGCTTATTGGAGCGCATAATTGTGAAATAATCGACATTGTCGGGCGTCGTTGGCTCGTTGGTTCGGCGTGTTCACTCGTTACAAATATGTACATACATACTACATAATGAATGCACGCTGACGACGACACACAATAAATATTTATGTAATCATCATGATCATCAACGGCGACGGTGGCGGTGCACAGCATATCACATCGAAGCCAGGCACAGACATATTGTCGGAAAGACAGCGAATGTCACTTGTCTTGTATCGTATACTTTGTCTCGTCTGTTTGTATTTGCTAAATATAATGTAACATTGATGTAATGTGTTCATTCACTCGTTCGTTCATGCGCATGCGGTTTGAGTTGTGAATTGCTTGTTTTGACACTGCTACTATAAACCGATACGATCAAGTTGTGTTGTTTTTGCGTTACGCCTCTTTGACACACGGTAAGAAAGAAAAAAATTGAAATGAAAGGAAGATGCGCAGATAATAAAGTTAATTAAAATCTAATAACATTAATTATCACAGACGAAGGGCAGTTGAGGAGCGAGCGCTGTGCGCTGGAGTGAAATGATGAATTAAAAGGATGAAAAATGAATCAGCTTGCGCATGCGCTAGCGATTGCGCATGCATATCACAAAATCATCCAATCTATTCTCTCTTAATCATTATAGAATAATAATAAGCATGATAAGTGCGCGGCTCGTTGCGCGTGATTGACAGGCCGGGAGGACGCCCGGACACTAAATGGACTTTCGGTGTAACCAAGTAGTCATTCATTAACATCTCTTGAAGCGTGTGGCTTGGCTTGCTCGTCGGTGTCAGTAAGCATACTTACCGGCTAAGGCTAGGCAACGAGGAGCGCTATCGCTCGTTATTTTTTATTTCATATTTATACGAAAACAGCAGCCAACCCACCCATTCATTCATTCTTTTTATATGAACTTAATTATACGATGTCTTCTTCTGCACATCTTATTCTCTGATACTCTATAGCAGGGGTGGTTGAACAGGTTGATGGTCCAAACCATTTTTCCAAATTTGCAATTTGGCGCGACCCGAATATGTATGTAAAATGTACTGATTTTTTGTAAAATCTGAAAATTTTCAAACTTTAATAACTCTGCTTAGAAGTGTGGCAAATCGTTAGTTTAACCACTTATTTTGTGTAAAATTTAATTCGGAATCCAATGAGCCTTAAGTGAAAATTCTATCTTTCACGGTTCAAGAGATATTTGACATCAAACACATGCAAATTTTTTCTACCGAAAATAGGAAATTATCTATAATTTGTAACTCCGCTTATAATAAAGCCAAGTTGATGGTTCAACCACTTATTTTCTGTGAAATTTCATTCAGAATCTAATAAAGTAAACGCTGAATCGCTATCTCGCATATGTCACGAGATATTTGCAGATTTGTGAAATTTTAATGAAATTTGCATAAATTGTCTATAATCATACATGTCTATACTCTGACGCCTTCGTAAATAAGGTCGCAATGAATATTTTGACAGCCGGCTGGGTGGAAACTCGATTAAAACTTTTCTAATCGCAGTTGCAATCGAAAATCGTTGGTGAATTCGATAACACTTATTAAATTCGGCATAATTGGTGTGCGTGTTCAAGCATCCCACGTTGGACTGTGGCTTGTGTTGCTGGAAATTAAAAATTCTAATCAATTTTTCTTCTCGCCAGCTTCCGCCTTCGGAGGATGAGTGTTTCGGAATGTTAATTGCATTTGCATTTGATTAGCCGTTGCTGTTGCTGTTGCGGTTGCTATTCGGGAGCAAGAGCAAGGGCGAAATTCGTGTTGCCGGCTGATCATTTTTCATCGCCTATCGGTAGCGCGATCAATCAGCCAGCATCACATCGAACAACAACAACATCAGCACACAACACTAATTCAATTTTGTTGCGCAAGCGTATCATAGGCCAACGACGCGACGACGTTCAAGTGCATTTGCTTTCTTCTTGTTGCACTGCCATATAATTATCGGAAACTATTAATAAAAACACACGTCGCGACGACAATACTATGATTTAATCACTAATAATATTTGTTTAATTTTTACTGATTGATTGATAATGTCATAGGAAAAGTGATATGTATTCTATTTGCTTGATATTCGTCTAGCGCTTGATACGCTTGTTGTTGTCATTGTTATGCTATTATTAATATGAAAGGCATCACTGACATAATGATGATTTATGAACTGCGAGAGGAAAAAGTATACTTGGTTGCCTATTTACTGTGGCATTCTCGAATGTCAATTTGTGAGGGCGCTCGTGCAGCGTCACTTGCAAAATGCATCTACTCGTTTGTACATATGTACATTGAACATTGTGTATTATTTTTTAAGTAGAGTTAAAGCCTGCGTTGCGTGTACGCTTTGATCAGAGTCGCAGCTCACATGAAGTAGGTATCGGTTTCCTCTTGATTTCCTCCTAGAGAAGGCAGACAACAAGCAGCGGACACGGACGTTTGTAGCTTCTTCGGAGCGAACATGTGTCTGCTTACATGTTGCATTCGTCGAATCCTTCCTTGTTGCGTTGTTGTTGTTATTGCTGAGCTGATGCTTCTATTTCCAGGCAACAGGCAGAAGGCAGGCAGGCTATTTCATTTTCAGTTCAGCTCAACTCACCTCAGCTCAGCTCGGCTCGGCTGATGTACAGTAAAATGTTGCCTGCCGGTATCTAAGCCTTTGATATTTGATAGACGCCGCCGACTTCTTCCTGTGCTTGTTCGTGGCTTCTTGGATCGGCAGCAGTATAGAACGCGCGTCTTAAAGTTTTGAAATGTGTCCGATTCGTTTGATACGCGATATTCGCGTGCGCTTCCTCTTCTATATCTATCTACATGCATTTATGTTTTGAGAGATCATTTTTTACACTCGACTATCATCTCATTCTGCTTCTGCTGCTGCTTGTCTGAAGGGAAATCAAATTTTCAGTGAAAAAATGACGATTATAGTGAGGGATAAGGCCCATGAAGATCACGCGATATCGGAATCTTAGACTCTTGGAGAAGATGCGCTGCCATAACAACAATAATCTGGTTGTAGACGCACGAAAAAATGTATTGTGCACAGCCTGAGCTCTCGGCTTTGCTTTGCTTTGAATTGCATTGCTTTTGAGGGTAAATCTTCATGGGCTTCTGTTTGCTTGCTCCTTCTTTGCTGAATCTGAACTTCTTTATACATATTATAGTTTGCATTAAAAATAGTATGTACTGCAAACGTCTGCCTGCTTTCAAAGAAATGCGTAATCTTTTCTCTGGCGTGTGCATATGCATGGCTTCAAATGCAAATATTATGGCGAAAAATACGCCTAAACAGTTCCAAGCTAAATCTTCAATCTCGATCTATGATAAATGTGTATAAACTTTATCTAAATCTGTCTAACTGAATGTGTATTTAAGGCCGAAGAGAGAGGAGATAATATAACTATAACGGCGATCACAGTGCACAGCACACAGCATAGCGCGGCGGCGAATGGCAAATAAATTCCGAAAATTTCGCGTTAGACGGCGACCAGTTCAGGTTAGGTTTGCATGCGCAAAAAACGTGCGATATCAGTCATTCAGGAATGCGCAGATGCGCATATTGTCTATTCGCTGTGCACAATAAAGTAACTGTAAAGGGCCCGGTTTGCGGATGCTTTATCTCAGTCGGTCAACGTCGGCGGAACGACTTCAAAGCCACAAATAATCTTCAGTTGAGCGTCGTTTTAAGCTTATTTAAATGCAATAAAACACGAAATAGCCTCATCTGTTATATTCAAATTGTTGAATCAAATTAAGCGGAATTTTCCACTTACGTACGAGTCCTGCGCATCGTTCATTCAATGAATTTTATTACGCCTTGAATTCAGTTCAGTGCAGTTCAGTTCGATTAAGCATTGACGACGTCCGATAATAGGAAAATAATCTCGGGGAGAAATAAACACTCGATGGGTGCTGGCGCGAGCCGGTTTAATGGTTTTTCAGGGATTTATACGACCTGCCTGCTTGCCACTGCGTGGCTTAACAGGATACAGAGCAAAAATTTAATGGGTCGTTCTTTAGTGCGGCCACACACCGTCAACGGCGCTGATAGTATTGCATTAACTAACACTAAACATCTTAGAAATTCGGTCAGTACAGTTCTTGCGCCTTAGAATCAGACTTAAGAGGCGAGATAGATTCCTGTGGTCAGTTGATTTATTTGAGCGGTCGGTCGGTCGGTCGGCGTTCGTTAAAATTATCGCGCAAAACCGCGCGACCGCTTCAAAGTGTAACGACCATCGCTTACATACATATACGCTTACATGCTAATACAATTGGTCAGTGAAGAGTCTCGCAAGTATTCGTCAGCTAACAAGAAGACAAGACAAAATCGGCAGTTCCCAGGCATTACTCATGCGTAATATTCCATCCCGGCGTGCATTTGTTGTGCTTGATTAAATTTTAATTTGTCTTTTCATTAGCGGCCAGGCAGGCAGGCAGGTAGCGTACTCGCGACGCAATTGAATAAATTGTCGCGAATGCATGCCTACATATGCAAATGTCGCGCGAGTGTACGGGCGAGCAAATTTAATTAATTTAATTAATCAATAAGGAAGTCGTTCGACACATTAGTGCACAGTCTGCCTGGACTAAACTGGACGGGAGTCGAGGCGTTGCGTTGCGTTTCACGTTCATTATAATTTCGCTTGTTGCGCGAATTATTCGATACATTAACCTCGCTTTACTGTTTGTTGTCGATCAACTCAACTTCTGATGCTGCTCTGCTCTTATTTCAAGTCGTCCGTCGCTTTCGTTCGTTTATGTTCTTCAGATGCGCTTCGGTTCACTTGATTGCTGCACGTACATTTTTATTGACTGTAAAATTGAATTGAACTTCTTCACCGACATAATTACCTTTTTGTTTAATTAATATTCTGCAAAAATTAATTAGTATTACCATGGGTAATTTTATTGAGTTTGTACTCTGATTCAGTGCAGTTTCCTGTACGTGCACGGTGTCATTTTAAGGCAAACAATAGTCGTCTGAAAGGATAAGACGTAAAATAAAACGCTCAATTTACTCTCTGTGCTATGGGCACTTATAGTTACGTACATACTTGGCAGGACGTATGTAATAGCGAGTGAACATGGAACATATGAAATTCTTATTCGGATTCTTCCGTAGATGATATCACGCGAGCAGTTTGTTTCCTCCTCAGACGGTTGACGATTGTGTAAATTCCATTAGAGCAGAGCTCAGCCCGGTTGCAGTTCTCATCGCTTGCTGCTTCATGGTGTAGTGTAGTGTAGTAAACGATTATGTTTTAATTATCCACTGCGCCGCAATGAGTGCTAACTGCATCCGAATGAGTTAGGAGGGAAAATCGTCTTATCAATCGCGTATCTCTCTTCCGTATGCGAATAAATTATATCAAAAACTTAAAGTGCCACGGCATATGTTGGCTGAAATGACGCTGGGACTTGTTCGCTAATTAGTTTTTTGCGTCTGCGGCTCCTTATACATCCGTTCTTTCGCCTGACAAGTGAAATATTCGCGAAATTTCAAGTGCGTTCAACTCGATTCCTGTTTCTCAGTCGCCTCGTCCCAAGCGTTAGCAATTTAGCAAGTAATGGCCTAAAATTAACAGTTGTTTGCATATAAATTTTGTTGGATTTTACACTGGCTGCAAATTACAGGTTGCTGTTAACAGGCATCGATAGCCAATCCATTATTGATATGAATTGATTGGTACTTTTGACTGATTGAATGCCAATTTTATCTTGGGTTTTATTCGGATTGCGCCGAACTGATCTGCTGATTTGGGTAATGGATATGCAATCATGATTGCTTTTTTTGGGCGGATTCTTTTTGTGCATACATATTGGGTTTTTGTATGTGTGATTATTGTTTGATTAGCATCACTATTAATTAGTTAATCACGAACACATGTAGTGTTTGTCCTGCCAGTCGCTCACTCACTTTGTAACCGATGCAAAAAGTGATTAATGATTAGTCATTTACCAAATTATAGATCACACAACAATTTAGTCATAATTAGCTAATTATCCATCGTTCATGAGTAGAAACAATACGGGAGGAAAAAATATATGATGACATGCCAACAGACATTTTTGGAATTAGGAATACATTTCTTAATTGATAATTATTATCTAATATAGCTAACAAAAAGTGAATCACAAGCAAAGAAAATAATTGAAAGTAGTTATTTTTTGATTTGATCTTGATCTGGTTCAGAATCAGATTAGTGTGTCTGGAAATGCGTTAGTTTACGTATGTACGTTTAGCTGAGCTGAGCTTAACGTTTATGCCAATTGCTTCATTTTTCCTCGTGGAATCGTGGAAATGACTCTGGAGGAACGACATTCATTGGCTGGCATTGCATCGCCTGCCTATTACTTCCAATACTTCTCCGATTTAAATTGCTCTACTTCACAAGCCTATGGCTCTTCTTGGGCTGCGTTATCATCTCGTCTCGTTTATGTAATGTGTGATGTGTGATTGCGATGGCGTGATTAGACGCATCCAAGCAAGCGAACTGGACGGCAGGGCAGGCAGGCAAGTGAAATTGAAACGGATGGGCATTAACATAACGTTAACATAAAACTGAGCTCAGTGTTGGTTGATCAGTGTTCTCTTCTTCTGCGCCCATGGCTCGGTCGGTCGGTCGGTCGCAAGGCGTTGATGCAACCAATTACTCATCGATGATTGAATCGTGCGTGCTAAGTAATTGTCGAATATGTGTTGAACATTTGTCTAATTCCACGGCGAGGTGCTGCTGCCTGTCTGGATGCTGGATGCTGATACCGCAAGCAATTCGTTCGATTCAAGAAGAACGAACACGTCGTCAGGTGAGGAAGTTCATTCCACCCGCGACCTTCGCATCCCTCGGTCGGCCTTGCCCCCCACCAGAAGAGTGAAACTGAGCGACTCACTGAGCTCACTCAAGCTCAGATCAACTGTACTCAACTCAACTCAACTCAAGTCAACTTAAGCTTTCATTTTCGAAATCATATGTATGCACATGCACAAGCTTCTTGAACTTGCAATTGCACAAAGTACTTATAAAAATTTAATGTGGTAGGTACATAAGTACAGGCATTTTATATACAGTTTATTAACGGCTATAAAATGCGGATTAAAATCAATTATGTATAGCTGGTAATTAAGTACACATTTCTTTCGAGCAGGCAGTGTTTTAAAAGAAGAGTGTTTTAAAAACCAGAGTATTTTATTTTATGACGCTCAAGACGCTCAACTATCGAGCAGTCGATAGATATACTTACTTGAAACTTTGCAACGTGCATCCGACTAATTGTCGGATGCTTCGTGTCACTGACGACATTGACATCGAACGAATGAACAAATAAGTGGAGGAAGCGAATAAAAGTTTTTATTATTTTTCCATTACAAATTTATATTGCGTACGAATGCGCAATCTGCTTCAGACATTTACATTTTATCTTGCTTCGTTCCTTCTTTTATTTGGTTCTTAAGACAAGACAATATCGAGAGACTCTTAAACGAGAACACAGGGCTTGGTCAGTAAAAGGCAACACAATACGAGAGTTAGTATCGTTAATGGTGTAATTAGTAAGACCATCATCTTGACCAAACGGTTTTATTATGATTTTCTGATTCGTCGTACTGTGTGACTTTTAATCGATAATATTATCAACCGAATGAAGTTTAAATTGACATGGGACGCTGTGTTGCTCTGGAAACGAACGTAAATTAAATGAGATGCACAATGTTTGTTCCCGGTTGGGAATTCGTATTCACGTTCCTGTGCAGTGTTTGCAGTGTTGTTGGGTTGAGTGTTGAAGTTGTGTGTCGGAAGAGACATGCTTGGAAGCATGGAAGTCATCCATCTCTTCGTGCGCTACATGTGGTGCGCTGATAGCAAGTGTTGCTTTACACTTCACTCCTGTCTTCTTGCACTCGCGAGGCAGTACATTCAGCGCAATGATTAATGAATGCCCATACGATGCGATGCGACGCGACGGGTGCGTTTGCGTTTTGGGTTGCCGATGCCGTTGTCTTTCTTTGCATTATTCGCATGAGAAAAACTCACGCTTGTGTGGCGACATCTCCACATTCAATTCGAACAGATTTTTCCATCGATATTAAATTATAGGTGTACATGCTTTGCGCTTACATTAGATTATTATTAAAGTGTTGGTTCCATCACGATGTGTGGTATGCAGCTTCTGCGGTTTGAATGATGGGAACGATAAAGAAAACGAAAACGAAGAGGATGCGTGCGCACCCGGGATGGGAATTTTGCTTGCGATTGCGCTTGTGCAGTGCTGAGATGGTTCGACGGATGCATGCATGCCAGGCGCATAATTAAATGTTTAGTTCTTCATCATATTTGCGCGTGCATGCGAGGAAGCAGACGATTATGAATTATTGGCATTGCAAGTTATTAAAACTGAATTGCAGCCGCACACTTCGTTCGGTATTAAACTCAATTTCGTCTTCGTACTCAGTTCGCTTCGTTGCGCTTGAGGTTTGGGGTTTCGAGGTGATGTTCATTCACTGTTTGTTTCACTTCTCGAGCTACATACGTTTTGAACAAATGCCAACAGAAATAGAAATGTCGGTTTCGTTCGACGTTTGGTAGGTTTGCATCAGCGAGCGAGTTGACTGAGTGAATGTATGAATGAATGAGGAGTTTGAGTAGCGAAGAGTAGAGTTCACAATCAGCCTTGCAGAAAATGCACATCATCGCTGAACGCTGAACGAACGGAACGCAACCGTTGATGCACGCGCTGCACTGCCAGTGAAATTAAATGGAAATTGAAATGTTATGCATGGGTGCGTTTTGCGAAAGAAATGTTAGGTTGCATTCGATGTTTGTTTGTTTGTAAATTCAGCAAACGGAAAAAGCTGGGCGCAGATTAAAGTGTTGATGTGTGCACATCTTACGCTTATTGTTAGGTAATATTAGGTTTGCATTGCTTCCTGCGGTGCGATACACATCTGAAAATGTGGATACTTGTGGTTGCCTGTACTCTGTATTCTGTCTTCTGCTGTAACGAAAAACTAAACATAAATATAAATAAATTCCAAACGAACGACGGTAACCGCATGCAAATGCAAAGTTATGCAAAACTAATTCATATTTAATAATTCACTGCGTTCACTTATCAAAATATTATTTCAAGCAGCGCAGCTCAGCGTAGCAGCAGCAGAGAAAAAATATTATTGAAGAATATGATGAGAAGCGCAGATATGGTAATTGTTTAATTATAATTGTTACTATTACGGCATATAATGACTTAATAGTGCGCTCATCAGTTAGGTATGACGAAAACCGGTAGTAAATGAGTTGAAACCAGCAGCGAAATTAAAATTTCTAAATTGTTGATTCACATGCCTTGATAAGCCTGAGCTTTAATTAAAAGGCAAATAAGAGTCTCTCACCGAGATTAATTTTTATTATGAACTTGCACTCGGAATAAAATTAAAAGTGAACACGTCCCGTCCCGTTCATTCAGTCATGATTAAGATTTAGACAATTAGAGCAAGAATAAGAGTTGACTCTGACTATGACTGCCCAAACGGGATGGAATTCCATGGAAGTGCCTTTAATCTCGGACTGGCATCGTATAATTCACGAAATAAACGTTTTTAAAACACAGAGCATTGCATTGCCAGTGCAGTGTACGTACTCGTAGTACAGTGGCGTAATTGCACAAGCGACAACTTACGATGGTGAAATGGAATTACATTTTTATTTTATTTTATTTTATTTTCATTGCTTTACTGTGCTGTGCACAGTGAGTGAGGAGATTTATTGAGATAATGAACAAATAAAGCTACATTTTATTAAGTATATTTTATTCGATGTGTGGTGGAATGTACTTTGCTCTGCTCTGCTCTGCAATGTGATGTGATGCGATGCGATGTGATGTAATGCGATTGTAAATAAATGCAGCACTTCCACCGGCAGGAATCGTTTATTAAAATATACCAAATTTGTAGATATCTAATTATAAGGAAACCGCGCGCAATTCCTGCACGCGCACCGCAAAGCAACGCTTCTGATAAAACGCTCAACCATATAGGGTTCTGCACTTGGCACTCTACTCTCGGTTGGTTCGCGTGCCTCGAGCATCTACAGTCGCCTCTCGTGCAGGACTCACAATTAAAGCCTGATACCACAGGAGGCTTATCAGAGGACGACTGTGGTGTTGGAAGGGTTTCACTATAAATATACATGTATATCGGATAAAGAATGGTAGCCGCATTGGAAATTGCGTTCGAGTGCGTTTCAAAGTCCCGTGGACGAATGCTGAGAAAAGTGTCCGACGAGATGGAGCTTGACCACCAATCGTGGCCACACCATTGCTCCATTGCATTGCAATTGCATTCGATTGCATTGCACTGCACTGCACTGCGTTGCGTTGCGTGGTACTCGCAATTGAAGTTCATTTATACACATCTGTACTTATGTTGGTTGCTTGCTTGTTGCTATTCAACTAAAGTAAGGCTGGTCTCGTGCAGGCGAGCGTGTTCGATTTTCACATGACTTCTTTGCTTACTTGATTGCCTATGAATAGAGCAGGCCAGACCGTGCCTTTGCTTCACTTTGCTGGCTTGCAAACAAATCTTCTTCTATTCGCAGAGGGATAAAATGAGAAGAGACTGCGACTGAGACTGAGTTGGAGTTGGAGTTGAAGTTGTGAATGCGGTGCGGCGCCTTTTTATTGAGACGTTTTAATTAAATTAATGATTTAATAATCGCAACACGCTGCTACCACCAGTTTTGTATCTTTTTGTTGCTGTTTTATTATGCATACATGGGGCAGGGATGCATAATTCAATATATTTTTTCTTGTCGCAGAGGAAAATGATTATAAAATGCATGCATGCTGTTAGAATTTTTCAATTTAAAAATAGTTGAAATTCCCTTGTATGCTTTTTCGTTCGCGATTATCAAATTCCATGCGAAATTATCGGTACGTGAGTGCATTGCATGCGTGGTGACGACGACGATGATGGCGATGGCGACGAACTACATTTATTGCCAATACACATTCGACGAGATCCGCGCATGGATTAAATCAAGACCAGCACGTCGTTGGTAATTTATAGCCGAGCGACGCAAGCGGCAGAAGAGCGGTGAGTGAGGAGCGACAGACACACACAGATGGATGGATGGATGCGTCGACTCCCGGACGAGTGATTGCTGTAATTATCCAAGATCGCTAATGAAGGATCATAAATGTTATCCGGTCGGTTCTCAAGCCGCGTGGCGTGTCGTGTTGGTGTTTGTCCTCATGCTCATCCTCATCCTAGTAGAGTGACATCTCTCGTCGCTCCGAGGAACGCATATGCAATCCTTGATCCTTGATCCTCCTCACATTTGGAGTTGTTGGGATTGCATTGATTGGATCGGTTTCCTCGCTAAGCACACAACGCGTTTGGTGTAATCCATCCGACCCTTGCTTGAGTGCCCATACCTTGTTGCAGTCGATGAGATTTAGCGTGTTTAATTTAGTAATAGAAAATGGAACAATCCTGAGCTGGTTACGTACGGATGAAACACGTGTACACTGTACTGTAGTGGAGTGAAGTGTGCTGTGGTGTGGTGATGTAGTATTGTATAAAGGGCAAAACAAGAGACAAGAGGCCTGGTAGTTCCGTTTCCGCTTTGCGTATCCTTTGACCCTCGGATCGAATAACACAGGAATTGAATGAATAGTGAATGCGTTATTTACATTTACCTGCAGATCGTTTCGGGGCTTTCGATTTTGACTAACGCCGAATGCGGAAGTTTGCCGGAAATTAGTACTTAATCATTTGCCAGGCAGGCAGGCTCTTGTTCTTGTATATTTCATCTTAAGGTGCTGTGGATGCCTAGGCATTATATACCTTCACCTTCACTTTCACTCTCATTCAAGGTTATTATGACTTATTGCGAGTAAGTCAGGAATTGTCTTCTTCGTTTCTTTTTCGTTTTCGTTTCTTGTGCGTTGAGGTAAGTGTAAGTCTGCTTGGATCGAATGTGTGTTCTGTCAACAGACAGACAAACAACCAATGCAATAAAACGCGCTCTGCTTTACTTTACTCTGGATCTGGGGTTTTATTACTGTGAAGGGGTAGTTTTAATATCGGCAAGGAGGAATTTGTGACAACATCCGGAGCGGATTTAAATTTTCAGAGCGCGTTTTCGGGAGTGCGCACGTGCGACATCGGCACTTTTCCACTGCCCTTCTTATATTACCTCGGCATCATCGTTTCTCATAGATGTAGTGCCCGTTTGGGCTTCGATTCTTCGCGCACTCGCGTCAGGGTTTGGGTTTGCATTCTTAGGCACGTCCCGTAACATGCCTTCGCTTCTTCTGGCCTCTTAGCTACGCGAAATTTCGATGTTGCACCAGCCACAAAGCACCCATGAGTGCGAATCGTCTCTGGCTCAAGAAATTACGTGACTTTTTCTTCAACCACAGAAAAAAAGCAAAGAAAAGCAAAGAAAAGAAAAGCATGAAAACACATCCAGTTATTGGTTACGTCATTAAAAACCGGAAGAACATTGAGTGCCTGAGTTGCATTGTTGGAATACTTAGGAAGGTCAGTTGCTTGCGCTTGGTGCTTGTTCTTGTACTGCTCTTGTGCTTCAACATAAAATACATATTCGATGAATATGCAAGGATACTTGTTGAGAATGAAAGAACAGTTGGACGCTTTGCGAAGTTGATGCATATGCGTGTCCAGCGGGTGTAGATATATCCGCAAATGCAGTCGCAAGCTTAAGCGTCATTACTGAATCTGATCACGTTTGCTGATAGGAAGATAACACACGGGATGATGAACGGTGATGGACTTACATGTGTGTACCTGCGTGTTTTCATTGCCATTGCCGTTGCCATTGGCATTACCATTATGGAATGAGATGCTTGCGAGATGTGCAAACCAAGTGAACAATAATTCATTGGAATTACAATTTCATTCGGTTGCGCAATTAATTACGGATAAATGCGATATCAATTATGCAACATTAGCGTTAGTTTATTGATAATTACGTGGCTCTCTGTGTGATGGCAATGCAATTATATAATATCATATCAAATGAATGTGTCTCCTTCGTTAGTCCCATTGCAATTGCGCTCGCTTGTATGTAATAATTTTCTTATTGTGTTTATTGTTTTCATACTTGTCTTATGTTTTATGCATTTGTTTATTGCACGCACTGGCTGTAGCTGAAAGCGAATGCGAATACGAATACGATTGTGAATGTGAATGCGAATGCGGAACGGTTGTCGGTGTGGTATACATATAATAATAATAAGACGATGAGGAAAACGTGAAGATTCTCGCGAATTGATTGCGTCGATTTAATGTGTTAATCCGTTATATTTACACGAGCTTAACGAACATGATGCGTTTCGAATTGATGAGAATTACAGAATTGCACAAATGGAGATTTTAAGGAAATACAGTCAGTCGTTGCGTCGCGTCTCGTCGGCCACTCATTCTTCCTTGAGTCTTAGACGCAACCTCAACCGCACTGAGACGAGGTTAGGTGAAGTGAGGTGAGAATAAGAGAAAATGATTCAGAAATAAATGTAAATGTTCGACAGGAAATTGGCGAATTATGCAGGAGGCTTGATAAGAAGAAACGCGCATTGCTATTTATTTAACGCGTTCGCGTTCGTTCGTTTTACATACGTAAGGGAAAAAATCTCAACGCGCAAGAAATGCATGGCAACTTTATCAATATCAGCGATTGTGATAAGATTTCCAGCGACTAACCCATAACGGTGTATAATTGTGGAAATATGTTGATGCGTTGCTGTGCGTTGATCAAAGTATGTATCATCAAAGCAGGGACTTTAAGTGCATTTTATTCAAATTTCTTCTTTGCGTACCTATGTACATATGCTTGTATAAAGTCACAAGGTGGACATGGATGTGACAGAATACACATTTATATTTCATACCATACGTAGGCATTTGTGTGTGCGAATGTGTACATACATGGGCGTTTCTGCATAACCGATAATAAACGAAACGAAACGCAAAGGCTCAAAGGAAGTCTATCATAAGTAGGTTGCGACGCAGCACGATGCTTACTTAGTCTGCACAACACACGCAAAGCACAGCACAGCAAGGCAAGGCAAGAGCAACAGACAACAGGCGAGAACACCCGTTTTACCTTAATTAGAATGTTTGCTTTTGACAGCCAATTATTACCTCGGCGTTGCGGCAGGAGCAAGAAAGCAAACTGGCGCAAACATGCAAACCAAGCGATCTCGCTCGTTCGCTCGCTCCTCTGGACCTAAAGAGGTGGATATAGGTGGATACTTTGGAGTTTAAAAGATTTGAATTTTGGGAAACAATATAATAACAATTAAATCTTGCCGTGGAGGATGTGAAAGGATAAATATGCTTGTCAGGTAGGCAAGCGTCAAAATACGATACAAGCGTGCTGTGATGTTGGAATTTTGCTTGAAATTGTATTATATTTTATTTTATTTTATACGCAAAACTGAATAAGAGAGCATGTTTTTGCAAGTGGCTTGACTGTTGTAGCGAAGGAAAAACATGGTATGTAGGTGAATGCCGGTATATTTATTTGTGCGCGCTCGCATATCCGGCGGGGAGATCGGAAAACAATTGCGGTTTTTCCAATTATAAATCAAATCAAAGTGTGCGGCTTGCAGGCTAGGGTTGCCTTGCTTTGCATGCCTATTCGAAAATGTTCAGTTCAGTTCAGTTCGGGCGGTGGTGTCCTGTCGCCTTGACTTTCACTTTGTTTTTGTGATGTTTGTGGAAAACAAATGTAAAGCCTCGTCTCCAGCATGCGGCAGGCGGCGAGAAGGCTTTACTGTATGTACAACAAACAAAACGCAAACAACAAACAACACAAACAATGCAAGCGGAGATAAAAGAAGAGCAGAAGAATGGAATGGAATGAAATGAAATAACACAATGCGAAAGGGACTTCCAATTACAGAAAAATCAGTTCAGCGAACAAGACAAAAACAGGAATTCTGCAAAATAATAAAAGAGGGAGCAGGGAGGGAAATTAATTGGTACCTAAATATCAATACGAGCGGCCTGTTAATTGACGCTTTTGTCATCGGTTGGGTGAGGTTAGGTTAGGTTGAATTATTTGCAGGCCTCGGGTCGTGATCGATCGCGTATTGGAGTACATATTGAGTTTTGGGTGATTTGTTATTAATTAACATTTACCGGTTGTTAATAATTAGTTGTTGCTGGCGCTGGTTCGCACTAATGATAAATAAATTAATGCGAGTGGGTTGATTGTCATGCAAGTTTCAGCATTACATTCAATTAATTAACGGCGCAACGCATGGGCATGGGCATTGAATGGATTTTTCAATTACCGAACAATTAATTCGTGACTCTTGTATGCACTTCAGGAAACTTGTTCCAGTTCTACTGTCGTTCCTCTGATCGCTGAACGAAAGCAATTGAATTGATTTGAAGCAAAGTAAAGCAAAGCTAAGCCAAAGCAAATGCATTGAGCTGAGCTGCATTCAATTCACTCGTCGTCTTGTACGCTTCGTAGTAACAAGAAACTCATTAACTTAATTAACTTCACCTGCTGATTGATAAATTGCATAGTAATTTATTAATAATTTAATTGCAATCAATTGCACCTCAAATATACCCATGTACCTATAATGTGTTGTGGTTTGTTTTATTTTCTACTGAAGAAATGTTGAGAGAAAAACAGTGGAAAAAGACTTCCTATCAGTGTAAGACAGTAAACTGCTAGAGTTAAATGCAAATCAATAAAATTAAATGGTTTTTGCCGGCTGGAAATAAAATAGACTTCAATCACTCTGGAGATTGACAAGCCCTTGGAAGAGCAGAAAACAGCCAGCGCAGCGCAAGAAGTTGACCGAGCCGCGCAAAAAGTGACGGAGCACGCGCGTCCTGTCTGGTGATTTGTCTCTAATGAGATTCTGCTGGTGGATTCTAACAACTTTTTTCCTCCTGCCTTGTGGATTCTGGTTTGGCTGCTGGTTGTTGTTATGTTATTGTTAGCTTTTTAAGTTTTTTGGGGTTGAGTAATTCGATGCAAGCAAACATATGCTCGGTCGCAGCATTCTTGTTTGTGCAAGATCTATGGCTGACAGAAGCGCCTCTTCTCGTCTAGTCTCGACCAAGAAGAGGGACATTTGCATATTTATTGCGAATTTCGTGTCGTTCGCATGACGTTGCCATCCTCATCGTCATTGACTTTAAGTGTGCTCGTATGCAGTAGTTTGCCGATGATGTAATGACGTGACGTTATACTTTTATAAATACGTTGTTGGCACTCCATACTGAATGTTCTGCAAAACTAAGAAAAAGTCGGGTAATTAGATAAAAACGCTTCGCGGTAGGGGGTCGCACCAATTGCATCGCATCAGTAATTAATTAGTCATAAATTAACCAATTTATTAGCGTTTTGCCCCAGCGCCAATATCAATTTAAATTTCAATCGGCTGCTTGTAAAATCCTATAAAACGGAAAATTTATTATCACTTTTTCTCATAGTTTCTTCACTTTTCATTTTAATGGATTTAAGTATAAGTAGGCTATTTTCTGGAAGACTTGAGTTTGAATTGTTTCTTTTTTTTGCTGTACCCATTCTAGTATTTTTTCAGTCAGAGCCAGAAGCTGATGAAGCACCTTCTTGCCTAATTAGGGTTCATTAAGGCGTTTTATTGCCTTCGTTCGCTCTTATTTCGTTTAGTTTCCTATATCCAGGCTCCACTCGACGCGAGGTGAGGCGACGTGCGAGTGTGAGCTAGCAGCTAGCTTATCGAGCATTAAATAATTCTCACTCATTAAAAAAAGAACGTGGCTTTAATTCACGCATGGATGATTTTTATTTTTGTTAAGACTGAGTGCATGCATGTAGTAGGTGCATGGCAATTCGCGTAGAATTTAATTTTTAATTAACGCTCTGCTTTACGATCAATTGCCTGGTCGGAGTAAAAAAGCGGAAAAATAGTTTTCTGCTCTGCTCTGCTCTGTTCGGATTATGTTGTGAATTAGAGGTGTAATTATTACATATGTAGGTGCATACAATCGATTTGTTTCGCATTGCCATTTGTATTTACAACGACCGGAGAGAATACTGTACAGAACAGAGCGACCGACCGCATTAAACATTATTATTAGTTGTTCGGGCGCATTTCGAGTACACGCAAATGTGCATAACCATATTTTGCATTTTGATGTTCGATCCGCAAAAGGCACCCAGAGAGCCAGCGCCAGTGGATGTGCGTGTAGATTGCAGTTGCAATTGCGGCAACGAGCAGCAAACTGCAAATAGCAACAAAACAAAGAGAACCAAATGAAAGCATAACGATGAATTCCCATCTCTACTCAAATCAAGCCGCCACTGCACTGCACTGCCACTGCCACTGGCCGTGCTGCCCGCTGCCAATTGTTGTATCGCATTGGAGTGGATTGTATAATAACAACGGTACGGGCGCGCACTGGACACTCGAGATTGAAGAACTGGAACTGGAACTGCAACAGCAACAGCAACAGCAACTAAAACTAGAACTGAATGCAATTGCACTGCGCCAGCGAACGCTGTGTGTCACGTAACGCCTCATTATTATATTATATTCCCGTGGGAATAAATCTGCACCGATCTGCATATTTATTGCGCGTAGACTAATTGCAACAATTACCTCTTCAACGTGCATGTACGATACATACCATATCATAAGATATCATGTCTAAAAATACATTACTTAAGTTGCCTACTTACTTAAGTAATCAATTAACTCGTCTCGTCCAACGCTCAACGTTCAAGTTGCTAAGTCTGCATGACTTGAGGAGATAGTTTAATATTTTTACATTCGGCTGGAAATTCAGGTATTGATTGCTGTTTTCTGTTTAATTATTTATTTATTTATGCTATTTCTGTAAGATGAATCCCTTGAGCTCTCTTCCTGTAGGATTAAAAATAGATACGGCTTTGATAATAAGCAATAAACTGCACTCTTGCTCAGCTTAGGCTTAAGCGCGCAGCATTTCGCCAATGTCAAGGCTATTTGTTATTGGCGATGCGCAGAAGTCGAGTAATGGGGAAACGTAACGGTGGTGGTTAGTTAATTAACAGCAGCAAAGCAATGCGAGTTATGTATGCATCGAATCCATTCTGTGTACGTTTATTGATAATCATATTAATAAGCAAACTGCTAGCGATTAATTTGTTTATGGCTTTTATTAATCATATTTTTCTTGTTTCAGGTGAGTTTTTACTTCTTCTTCTTCTTGTTGTACCTACATCTTCGTTCGAGTGAGTAAGCAATGTATTTTCTACTAAACATAAGATAAAAATGTTAAATGGCATTGAGGTCAACCATCAGCGAAGCATTGTGGACGAGCGCGTTTCAATTATTCAATCGTGTCCTAATGACAAACATGCCATGCGCGTTTGGCGGCCTTCCCGCCGTCCGCGTCCTATCATTTTGATTTGCAAAACGACCAACGCGTCGCGTTGGGCAACCCATATTCTTACCACTCACAATTCACTTTTGCCAGTCAGCATTTTGTTTTCTGGCCCGAATGCCAAGTATTTATTTAATTGAATAATTGATTTCAATAGAGTTTTAATTGACGTGATTGAATGCCAAAAGACGCGAAACTCTTGATGAGCTGACATGATGAAGATAGAGCAGAGGCCCAAGCAACTATTGAGTGGGTCTAATTTATAGTATTTAATTTAATATTAACCTGGCGCTGAAATATTGAACTATTTGGAGCCCGAATAGAGTCTGAGGTAGTGTTTTGAAAGAGGTGGTTTACGAATGCAAAGCACGCAAGCCAATCATCCCTTGGCTTATATAACCTCACATTCGGCGAGGTTTGGTCAGGTTGGCAATCCCGAACGTGGCCGAGATGGAGGCGTACCTCAGGAAATAGCGGTTTAGTGAATGGTTTCCGAAGTTTTCCCGACCGCCAGCAAAACTAACATCGCCCCTTATCCTCATCCCTTATCCTCTAAACTGTAAAATAATTTAGATCTAATGTAAACATGCTTTTTCTTTGGTCACAATGCAGGTATGGTTATTGGTATTGTTGGTTGCCTGCCTCGGCCTGCCTGCCTGCATTTGCATGCATGCGATATCGCCCTCTACACGCGTACGACTGCTTTATCATTGGGGGCGTTCATGAATTAACCTAAATTTAAAACGACGCATCCTTTCTTCCTTATTCCTGGATGCGTTTGGTTCGGTTCGGTTCGGTTCGCAGAAAGCAATAGCTATGGCTTTGCTTCGCTGAGCAATTTTTGTATGATTGTCTGGCTCGCTGGCTGGTCTTAGTTTCGTGTTCGCGGAATGTCGTCGATTCGCTGATTACGTATTCTGAACGCTCGGAGTTTTCAATTTTGTACCTAATTTGCGCAAATTACATCATGAAATTACCTTCTTCTTCTTCTTCTTTCACTTCTTGTTCTTGTTCGTGTACCTTACGCTTCCTTGCTTATTCACATTTGCATTTGTTTTATAAAATTGCACGCTAATTTATTAATACTTTATGTCTCTGTTCTGGTGTGTCTGGTCGCTGCATTGACGTAAAATTTAAATTGGTGTTTTATTTGTGGAACATGCTGTATAAGTATTAAACAACTTGCGTTCAGGAAAAGCGTTCAGGATCAGAGCGAAGATTTGCATACAAATGAGAAGAGTTCCAGTCCCCGAAATCGGTGGCAGTGCTCTTTGGCGCTTTGCTTCAGCACGTAGTCGCTCTTGCGGAACGCAATTTTAGCAGCATCTCTGCTTGCTTCCTTGTGGTGGCAGTCACAACCCTAACATGATTTAGGTATGTACATCATGTCAATAAACAATGTGTTAATTAATTAAAACAATCAGACGTTTTGCAAGTATGTAATCTTCTCTTTTGATTTGAAATACGATGGAAAAGAGAAAGTCAGTTACCAAATCCGAACGCAAATCTCGAGTGACATTGAAAAATCATACTCTTGTGTGTTTGCATCAGAATGCAGAAGCTGCGGCAAGAGCAGTAGCGAGTCAACTGTGAGCAATGATGCGCGCACATATTGCACATAAATTGCAACAAATTTGTATTGCAAGGATGTCCGCTGGCTTGGCGTAAGCTCGGCGCACATCAGAAAATATTAGATGACTTTTAGACAAGTTGAGATAAAGTGAAACCACTTTGTGCGCCGGCCGAATTCGAGATGACCAGAGAATAAGGAAGCCCATAGATGGCAGCAGCCAGTGCAGTAGCAGTAGCTGTAGCAGTTCCACTGGCATGGCTGGGCAATTGATGTGCCGCCGAGACGAGAGGGATGAGAGACGTGCGCCTGCAACGCGTATCGGGAAGTGACCCTTGTCGTGCTCGCGCAGATGCAACGTGACATTTCGCCATCAACTTCAAGTCGCTCGCTGCAAACAAATTGTTTTCCGTGCACGCGCAAACACACCACATATGGATGATTCCATGCTTTTTTTCTTCCTCTTCTTGCACAATTGCAAGTCTTTGCGCTCTTTGCTTAGTTCAGTTGGTACATGAAAATCTTTTTTCTTGGGCAACGTGCGTTTGCGTTATAGTAAATATCAGTAAATAGAAGCCGGAAACCCAGAAGTTGGTTGGTTGACCTGACGACAGAGTGCGATAAGTTTGACTTGGCAAGTTCGACGTATTTAGCTTCTTGTTGTTTTATATTATGTGAGCTGATGTGTAATCGTACGTAAATACTCACAATCTTCAGGTACTACAGACATAGAACTATACGGGGTGTTATGGATTTATTATCGCCTGTCTTTGCTGACATCTGTTGGTGAAAAATTCAAAGAAAACTTGCAATAAGTGCATTTTTAAATGTGAAGGTTTCCACTTGTAAAAACTGCAAATAGATGAGTGTAACTGTAGGGCATTGAGCATTTGAGTGCCATTTGGTGCTCAGGACTGGCTGGCTGGCAAGTCTTCAGGGCCACTTTTAGTTGATATTTATTGACTTGTTACCGACGTCGATAACATTTCGCGGTACAAGTTATACGTGAAGGAAGCACATGCACATGCGAATGCTGCGTACGTACGTACGTTGTGTACGATTTCGCGTCGGCTTTCCGGGAAAAATGTGGCTGAAAGTTTGCCCATTTATTATTCTGCTCTGCACTCTGCACTGGCAATATGGCTGTCAGCCCAGCCTGTCTCTATGTATGTATGTATGGTTGCCTATGCTATGCGTTGGTTCATTCCGCCAACATTAAATACATTAAATACTTTATTTAATTGCTAATTAAATTCTTATTACGTTATTGCCGCGCCGCGTGTCGTATTAAAGAAAACGGACAATTCGTTTATGTTTATCCTGTTTGTTTAGGTATTACTACAAATTACACGTACTTACAAGGCGAGTAAAGGCAAGGAAGCGATTACAGATAGCAGCCGATTGCAGATTGCGAATTAATTCGTCAATTTAAACACATTCGTTCGGCCTGTCGCTGTCGCGCTGTGCTTATTTGGCTGCAAATATCAATTGGAGACGTCCTCGGCGTATTGCTCGCACCTTGGCGAAGCCTTATTTGCGTTCGCAAACAGTTATTTGGCATTTACTGCTCGTTCGCCGTTGCGGTGTTGCGGTGTTGTCTGCCCAGTTAATTGTTTCAAGGCACAAATCCTGAAATCCTTAATGCGGTGTGTGTTTGTGTAGATGGCGCTGTTTTACAATCGGGTTATTTTTATCATGTATGCATTAACTGTACATTTGCGAACGCTGAAGGAATTCGGTTTGGAAAATTTACGGCTGTGCGAGTCGCATTTGTTTCGGCCTTCAGCGACGAGGAAGGAACGTCTATCGATGCCGATGCATCGCATCGCTCTTCAGCCGAGAACGGAATGCCGAGAAATAAGTGTGCTCTACTGCTCCTGCCGCTGCCGCTGACGCTGACGGCTGTTTGCTTGCCGGTTGCAAATATAATATTGTCACGAGCTTTGCGCGACAAGAGCGTTTGTTCGTCGCGTCGCTAGTTTTACGGCCGAATGCCGGCGATAACAATAAATTTGCAAATCTGCTCGTAATGTTAATGTCACGTAAATAAATCCTGGAATGAATAAATTGAATGAAAGAAAACATGATGACTAATCAACAAATGAATGAAGCTCGGTATTAATCAATTAATTAATCATTGGCTTGGCAATCGAATGGGGTGGAGTGGAAATGAATGAATGAATGGACGCGAATTGAAAAATCCCATTGCTTGCAAATTGCCGCGTCGCCAAAAACACTTGCGCTGAAAGCGGGGAAGCCCACACACAGCAGCCAAAGGAAAAATTAATCGTTTTTTGGCCGCTGGCTGCGCGCGTTCGTATTTTCGCACTTTGGGTGGCAGTTTGTAACGCGTGGTTGGTTCACTGGATGCTAACAAACATGCCAATACGAGGGGAATTAATGTCGACGAAGTTACAGTTACCTTGATATTTATTATCTTCAAATGGAAGGACGCAGAAATGCAAAGCAAAGGGTTTGCGTGCAGGAAGAAAGGAAACTTCCAGGATACACGCGAAAAAATAAAGCTCGGAGCAGGAATAAAGTAAAGTCGAAGTAACGAAAAGTAAACTCTTTTGTCCTTCGTCGAGAGCAAGGAATCCAAGCAACCGAACCGACCGGCTTGTAAAGTCTGTAAAGTTACGCGTGGAAAAGTTTGTGTATTTATTGTACGACCTTTTGGGCGAGGGCGCTAATGCAGCTCGGCGGAAAGTTTTTCAAAGAGGGCGCTCGAGCTGTCCAATCTTACGTATCACTATCACTTGAAAACATACGTTGATCAGATGGGAAACAAACAAGAACAAGTGCACGAGAGCATCATCTCGATTCACATAAGAGTACATACGACTACGAGTATTGACAATCAACAAGTTGTGTGTTCAGTTAAAAGTTTCTAATATCATACACAGAAGCAGGCAAAAGAAGAAGAAAACTGCAGCAGAAAAGAGGAAAAAAGGAGAAGCAGATTATGAAATATATCATTGAATGCAGAAGCTGAAGCAGAAGTACGTTAATTGGAACAGTGGAACAAGCATCATCGACAAACATCATCAATTTGAGCGTGCGTGTAATGCATGTACAACTGGGACTCCCTCGAGATCAATTGCAAATGCGCATCGTCGACGCTGCACTGCATTACATTGCTGCACAGCGAAGCGCTTGAAAGTTATGATTATGAATTAAAACTGACATAATAATCGAATCGTTCGCTGTATTTATGGATAACGAGCGATTCATGCAAATGCGCGTCCTGCAAATGCGCGCGCCGCCTTTAATGACAATTTAATGCAACTGGTTATGCGTTTCTTCCACAGCAGTAATAATGCTGAGTTGAGTTACATCTTGTTTTCCGCACTTTGCCACAAATATTTCTGCGCACATTTTCGTCCCCTGGGCTCGAATCAGGTGTCGGAAGCAATAATAGTTTAGTGTTATTACGCGTTTATTCGGATGAGACATAAAGATTAAAGCGAAATGGCATGGCGAGTGTTAGTTTGGTGATTTTGCCTCGATTTGGTTGGCACCACTATCTGATGGGCTGCCACCAGCCGAGCCGAACAAAAATCCCCAGAACTGCGCGGCGGCCGGACGGCCGACAACTATTCTTCTATCGTGTCAAAATCTTCTTCCTTCTTCTCCAGCAACGAACACAACAACATATCACTAACCTTCATCATCTGCTCTGTTGTGTTGTGTTGTGTTGCGCTGTGCTGCGCTGCGTTTATACTTTTTCTGCTCTATTGGCTGCAATGGCAATGGAAGGAAGGCCGAATCGATCGCAATCTTTCTGGTAATGTTACATTATAAAGCAACAATAATCGTTTGTCTAGGTTTGGTGCCAGCCTATGCTATGACAACACGGCAAGAATGTGGAACTATAAGCCGAGATATTGGCACCATTGGCAACAATGTGTTTGCTCCTGCGATAGCGCGCGCGCTGCCGAAGGATAAATATGAAAAAAACGTGTTCGTTCGGCGGTTATGTAAGTGCGCGCACACACACTTTATTGAATAAAATATAATACGCGGAAGTGTGCTGGCGACATGGAGCGGAACGAACGATATCGGTGTTGAAGCGTTGATCACACGGGGGCGCCGTCAATGCGGCCTGAAAAAGACACTTTGCGCCTTCAAATAATTTTCTTCTGTTTTGTTCATTTCATTTCATTCCATTCCATTCGGCGTTCGTTTCATATCATATCTGCTCTTGTTTTTGTTCCTGCCACATACATTCATTCATTCTCTCATACAGTCGTTTGTTCGCTGGGGGGTTCGATGCGTGACATTTGGGCTTGATTTTGGTTTTGTTCTTGTGCCTTCGTCAAAAATGCGAAAATGATTTTTCATTTTTCAGCTTCTTTGTACAGATGGATAATAAGGGTTGAAGTGTAGTGTATGGGTATGGGTTTTTGCTTTGATGTCATTCATAGAGGGCGCACCGATTGTCGTTGACACACTGACCGCTGAATGGCGAATGCAAATGGTGAAGAGATTGATCTTTTTGCGGGGCGAATTTTTGTGGTCGTTTAGCATTTTGCCAGATTACGCTTCGCCGCTTATGTAAAGGCGTTCGTAAAGGTGGAATTGCCACCCGCGCCGCGCTGTTCGTGGTTGAAGGTTAGGGGGGAACAAGGGTCAAGTGGCGCAATCTCCTCATATACCGTAAAAGTACTGAAATCTCAATTGGGTAGTGGCTGGTGGTTGGGTTAGGTGAGGTTATGTCCCGTTCGGTTCGGTTCGGTTCAGATCAGTTCAGTTAAGTAAGGTTTTTCTTTTATGCTATTATATAATATTAGATGAATTCTCAACTGAACTTTGCTCAATACACTTTGTCCTAGTGGTTTCTTATCAATTTCCATATAATTTTGTATTGTATTTGGCTTTTTAGGAGGTGCAATCCGGTGGTTGATTCTAATTGTACGGGTTTTTTTGTAAGAACGTGGTTTGTCGTTGTTTGAACACATTGTAAGCTGCATGGTTGGCAATGAGTTTAAATCAATACGCCTGATGGCGTTACATTACGGCCCCCTGGCCGTTTATGCGCTCCACGTCGTCTGGTGCGTCTCGGGTGATGGGTTCGGTGCACCATCATCGCTGGATCGAAGCCACTAGCGGTCTGGTCTGATATATCCCGACATCGGCCAGTTATTACGATGAAAGCCCCCTTTCCGCCTCGCACTGCCCGATCGTGTATGTATATAGGTACCTACATTCTCTAGATTAAGTGATCTGCCCGAGTTTGAATATCGAATGTCGAATTTCCAACAACATTGATCGCTTTTGCCTTGCTCATCATCAAGTGTCTAAATTACCATATGTGATGTCACCACAGACCACAGGCGTCGCTGGTAGCTCATCCATAGCTTCAGATTGAAATCAGCGGAGAAAAACCGAAAACAATTTCGTTTTTGCTGAAAGTGCGTCAATATGTTAATAGGTACACATTTGTCCTTCGCCAAGGCAACGCAATGCAAGTCAAGCAATTTCCCTGACAGGCAGGCATAATTAGAAAATTAGAATCGATCGGATTGTCAATCAATTTGCACATAAAATAAATCACTAGGCCATTGGTGGGCCCAGCCAGCCAGCCAGGAGAGGCAACCAGTAACCCGAATGCAATCAATTGCGCGTTAAGTGCACCTACATACTCGTACTTCTCCGCTCCGAGTAGAGTGTATTCGCTGAGAAATCTATTATCCTAAAAAATAGTCGCTGTGCTGCGTGAAAAAGGCTGGGTGTTGTTCTTGGCTCGTAAATTATGAGCAAGTTAATATCACCCTCAATACGCCAAGCAGGCGATGCGATGATCGAGGAATCAATGCAAATTGCTCGTCAATAATAAATAAAGCGCAGTAATAAATTTCGTCGGCGTCGTGCTCGTTTTGCGCTTGCGCTTGCCTTCGCTGATGAATTGCTCCGGTGCGCCAAGGTGGCTTAATCAATCGCCGATAATCGATTTCATATTGTCGATATACATAGGTATTTATTGATTTTCATAAATAACTCACGTGCTAATCTTTTTGTCAAATATTTAATTAAAAGTGCAAGAATTTAATTCACGATCGAGGTCACAAGTCTGAACGAGTTATAAATAATTAAACTGTTATTTGCATATGAATGTAGGTATGATACATGCCTGTATGAGAACAAATTGTTCGATTATCATTTAATTAAATAATAATTTGATTTGCTGGCGAAATTATTGATTACAGTTGCAGGTAGTACATATGAATAATAACATAATAATAGATGTAAAGACATATGTAGGTACGTTTGTTGGAATGAAACAAGCTACCAAGTAACAAACCATTGCGTTGCAAGCAACGTCTTAAGACGAATCAGATTGTAAATTAGTGGAGCGGAAGAAACGCTTATTAACAAACGTCGGAAACGCAAGGAAGGCTGATAAAGCTTGCTTCAATTAACTAACTGCATCTTGTTATTCGTTGTTGTTGCAGATGCTGCTGCTGCCGCTGCTGCACCGCGAGCATTCATATTTATTAACTTAACTTTGCATTATAAACTAACGTAACGCAGACGAGAAGCACGCACGCAGGTAGAAACTGACTGCAACTGCAGCTTTAGCAATGAAACTCCACAGAGAAGAGAAGAGAAACTAGAAGCAGGAAGCTGGAATGCTGCATGTGACACGTTTAATTCGAGCACATACACTTATTGTAATTAAATTAATTAATGATGGGAATCTGTTCTCTTACCGACCCACCGGACTTTATTTCTATTTCATCATCATCGTGTAATTCATATATTAATTGTCAAATTGCTTGTAATTAGTTGCTGATTGTTTAACTGTTGTTGTACAGGATTTCTAATTGAACATTTTGCACGGTTTAGATTGCCGAAATGGCGTTTTACTTAAATGAATATTTATTAATTAGAAGGTATGTACATTGATACAAGCGAGTGTGTGTGTAATAAATTCGGTAAAAATGCAGATAGACTGAGGCTGGGCGATTTGTGCATATTTAATGCAGTCAGGCGTGGGTCGGGTCGTTAGTTGTGTTTGCATCCCACTGACACATTTGCGCTATCATAGTGATTTGACAGAAGGGACTCGCGAGAGCGGCAACGGCAAAATGTTCGTAATCAGCGAAGCGTTTTATTTGCATTTTAATTATGATCCGATGGCGGGTCGCGTGTGTTATTAAAAACACACTGCCCGGCCCCGGCTAACAACCATTATGGGATTGAACGGCACCAGCAACAGTGGTGATTATTCCGTCATGATGGCGTTTATTAACGAACGAGGGGACGTTTCAAATTAACCCATCACAATCATCTCTGCCGGGGCACAAGCACAACTACATACTACGGGCACGTCACTCAGTCTAATAAATTTCGCTGATATTACCTACTATTTTTTTAATTTTATTCTATTTTATTTCATTCTCTTCTCGTTTGCGTTTATTTTTATCGTTTAATTCTTGTTGGAGCAATGATTTATACTTTGTAGTCTTGATTGCGAGTTTCAGTTTTGGTTTTGGCTTTGGCTTTCGGTTGGTTACTCAATCAATTGGGCAATAATCCGCTCTGTAATTGTGATCGTAATGAATCATTATTATTTATGGATCGCACTCGTTTGGTTTGGGCGCACACCCAATCTCATTGCGCCTGGTTGGTGCCTGCCTTCTTATTAAATTGTCCGCGCCGACGAAAATAAGATGTAAATTAAACCACGCTCCACGTGCTTAAAACTAAACTAAGCTAAGCTAAACTAAACTAGATTGTGATAAAGAAAAAAAGAAAATCAAGTTATCTACGTGCGCAATTATCCTGTCATAGTTGGGTGTTTAATTACATAATGGCCAGCGCTTAACATTACGCAGTCCAGCATTGATTTAATACTTTTTGTTTGGGCATTCAACCAATGCGCAAGCAACGTCAGTTACACATTGGCTTCTTCAGGTTCGGTTTCAGTTTCTGGTTCAGTTTCTGGTTCGTGTTTGTAAACAACCAGTATATATTGCGCAAAGTTATGACATTACACGCAAACGTCCTTCGTTCGAATATTCCACGCTCTTGAGCTCAAGCTGGAATGTCCTGCCGCCCGCAATAGCAATATTGGCCCAGCAGTGGCAGCGGCAGTGGCGGCAGCAACAACAACAACAGTAGCCAAACGCCGAAAGCAGCAATAAGCGAACGTCATAAATCCTTTTCGGATAGGTTATTGTTTATGGGGTTTTGGGGTCGGGTCGCAACACCAACAGGACCAGCCATGGCAAGAGTAACAGCAACACCCTGCCTGCGGCCGCGGCCGCCACTGAGTTAAGGCTCAAATAATACAATATAATAGCTGAGTGAATGAAAAATAATTAAACGTTATCTTTAATAAGATACATAACAGTGTCCTCCTATAAGGACTCATAAATAAGTGGGCATGGAATGCGAGTGCGGTTTCAAAGGCATAAATTTAAATATTATCAATCGATTCTCTCTTCTTTCGCATTTATTCTATTCATTTGGGTCATACGTGCGCGCAGATTAGACGCTCGCAATTGCAATTGCGGTCAGCTTTTCTGCATATGTAGACGATGGATGATAAAATAATGCATACATGTATGGCGTAATATGGCAATGGCAACCAACAGAACCGAACAGAACAGAACAGCGAAGGAAGATGCTGCGTGTGTAACGTAACGGTGGTTCACATATCCTGTGGCCAGGCTTGTTGCAAAAATAAATAAGCATCCAGTAAAGAGTATAGTACCACACCAACTCAGCTCAGCTCAACTCAATAGAACGCTAGGAACACTTCTTCACTGAGAAACACAACAAACGTCATCCAGTAATAGGAACAACAACAACAACGCATTGCATTGCAATGCTGCAACAACAGCAGCGACAAGCGCAGGATGCTTCTAACAAAACGTTCCCCTTATATGGGGAAATTTAAATGCGTTTCCCACAAGTACTTGCCGAGTGTTTGCGTGAACAAAAATGCCTTTATTTTGTTACATTGAGGTTAGAAAGGAGTTTCGTTTTAATGGGATTCTTTCTCTTTGGGGATATGCATGCATGTGTAGGTACGCAGGTACAAGACGCCAACACGCAGTTTACATTTGCAATTAGTCCCATTCAATTAATAACTAATTAACCCAACATTGTGCTACTAATTAGTACGATTGATGGTTGTTTTTCAACATTTTATTGTTTCTAGCTTTAAATCAGTCAATGCATACTTAAATACAATCAATCAGTTATCTAATGTATTCAAAAATTAATTGATAAACACATAAAGGAAATTACCCGGTAAAATGCAATCTCATGCATCCTCTTCTCTTCAGTGTCTTCAATAATGATAGCAAGTAGCTAATTAAAAATTCTTATGTAATGTTCAATGCTAATCATGGAGGCTGGACCGAACTGTTCTTGGCATGATTGAGATTCTTTCACCTGATTAACTAACAATCAATAAGATTAAGACTTTGGGTTTGTTTGTATTGATGTTGTGTGAAGGGCTAACAGATGGCAGTCGGTGCAGTTCAGTTGAACTTTGATATAAATATGTATGACTTGTTGGTGGAATTCAACATACATATCTGGTGGATGGAGAGTGCAGTAGTAGTGCAAGCCGTAAAGAAAGTCGGATTGAAATTGTCGATGCACTTCTTAGCTTAACGCGCATATGGGGTCGGCACTTTATGCGTTTCACACTCGCAGGATCGATCCTGACGTTTATGCGATCAATGCCGTATTGCAATGCAATGCAGTGCAATGCAGTGCAATGCAATGTAATGCAATGGCGTTATATTTCAATTATTCATTGTTTTCTAATGCCTTCTCTTCGCGTTCTCCCAGCTCCAGCGAACTGGAGGACTTGCTGTAGTCGACCCAAAAGGAAATCGACCATAATTTAACACCTCGCCGATGAAATCGCGTTAGACACATCGAAACACTTCAACTATAAATAACAGTGCCGTGCGGTTTGCCGCGGCCGTTGCCGCCTGTGGTAAAAATGCAGTCGATATTTAAGATTGTGGAGTGGAGTGGAGTGTAGGTACACATCACAAAAGTTGCTCCTACGATAATATAATTGAAATTCAGTTCTCATAGTTTGCTGCTGCTGTTGCATGCAGATAACTTGCTTGTCTGTTGCTTGACGTGCATGCGCCAGGTAGGAACCGCTGACTCGACGCTATTGTTGGCGGCAGAAGACGGGGCTTGACGACGGTGAGGTGTAAAACTATTATACATCCCTGCGATGCGATGCAGAGCGAAGCGAAGCGAAGCGAAGCGATGCGATGCATTCGAATAATAAGACAGATTTTGCTAGTTTCGAACTTAGCAGCGAAGCCAACTTTTCGCATGTCGCGACTGCTGTCTAATTTTCTAAAACCGAGGAAGAGAAGCACACACCAAGGAGACAGCGAGGAAACTTGCGAAATTCTATTTGAACAGTAGTGCGATTGCGATTGTAATTTCGGTCGGCGGTTGTGCAAATGCAAGAGGTAAACTTTTCGAGTTTATCAAAAATGCGCGAAATCTGCTGCCAAAGATTAATTTATGTACCAATAACTAACTGATGCTGGCTGGGGAGTCGAGCTATTCTCGCGGTGCGACTCCTGCCGTCAATTTCTATGCTAATCTCAATGCAATTCCAAAATTTCATTCATTCAGCCCAACGCAACGCAATGCAAAGCAAAGCAACGAAACGAGTATTGCGGGAATGAGTTAGTGCTTTGGTTTGGTGAATTAATTTCGAAAGAGGTTTATGGCCAAAAAGAAAGAAAATCAGTGGAGCGTTAAAAAATTAAACAGTTTACTGCGCTAAGTATATAATAATTACTTTTTGCTTTAATTGCTATCATCAATTAAACTCAACTATAATGCATTTATGATGTTATCGTTTCTTATAACTAGCTGGCTGGCACTTCCACTCTGACGAAGGAATGAACCGGTAATTAGGTACTAGCTAATTATTCGGAATTGAAGCAATTACAGCAGACACTTCTTCTGAAATCTAAGATGTCTTAAAATTTTATTTCTTATTGAGAGAGAATATTGATATTTATACGAGGCGAGAAGCAGCATAGTCAGTCGTTAATATAAAAAACACTTATTTAATAATATCTCAATTAAGATGAAGTTTTTTTACGGCGCCAACGAAGGAGAAAGAAGGCAATGGCAGGGTTTAATTGATGGCTAATCGAAGACGTTTCGCCGCAAATTATAATGAATTACCGTACGATCCGTTCACATAATTATTTTCATCGTAATTAACGCAGCATGCATGCATGGCATGCAAGCGCAAGTCATTTCTCTCATATCATCTGCAACTTTACTTTACTCACTGCTTTACTTTTGAAGCGATTTTTGAATTTATTTTCCTGTGGAATTAATTGATAACAAACGCATGGCATTAAATAAACATTTAATACAACAAACTACAAGCGTATTGCATGCGAGCACAAATTGCGCTCTAAATCACGACGCTTGCGCTCCTCGGTGCGGCGCGTTCCTCGACCAGATTAATGATTAATTAGCATACACCATATAAATCTGCGCTCATTGGAAATAGCATGTCGTCATTGTTCGACTATGCGGTGCCTTCGACTGTTTAAATCAGTGGTGCTAAAACCATTTTTCTACGCGGGTCACATTGGTTCCAATTGTATATGTAGGTATATTAGGAGGGCATATTACAAACCAAACTTTTTGCCTCAAACGAAAGTTTAAAGGATGCAGATTACGAAACTGCAAACAGTTTTCAAATATTCGCTATAGAATGCGAGATATTCGACTTTATAGTTGGTTTTTTCGTCAAAATTCCAACTCATTTTTATAGGCCAAAGGCTTAATATTACAAAAAAACTGTTTGTCTCAGATCCTAATGATATGGGTACCAAATGAAAGTTTGGACCACGCAGATTACGAAACTGCAAACAGTTCTTTAATATTCGCCATAGAACGCGAGATATTTACACTTTACAGTTATAATTTTTTCAAACCTCACTTTTAAATGCCAAACCTCATATTATAAAAAAACTTTTTGTCTCAGATCCTAATGATTTATATACCAAATGAAAGTTTGGAGAACGCAGATTACAAAACTGCAAACAGTTTTAAAATATTCGCTATAGAAGGCGAGATATTCGACTTTATAGTTGGTTTTTTTGTCAAAATTCCAACTCATTTTTGTAGGTCAAAGGCTTAATATTACAAAAAAACTGTTTGTCTCAGATCCTAATGATATGGGTACCGAATGAGAGTTTGGACCACGCAGATTACGAAACTGCAAACAGTTCTTCAATATTCGCCATAGAACGCGAGATATTTACACTTTACAGTTATAATTTTTTCAAACCTCACTTTTAAATGCCAAACCTCATGTTATAAAAAAACTTTTTGTCTCAGATCCTAATGATTTATATACCAAATGAAAGTTTAAACCACGCAGATTACGAAACTGCAAACAGTTTTAAAATATTCGCCATAGAACGCGAGATATTCGACTTTATAGTTGGTTTTTGCGTTAAATTCCCACTCACTTTTAAAGCCCAAAAGCCTCATATTACAAAAAATCTTTTAGTTTCGTATGTCAATGATTTTGGTACCAAAAGAAAACTGAAACATCGTAGAAAATAAAACTGAAAAGCGTTTTGCATTATTCTCTATAGGACTATTGTTATAGGAAGTTGGATTAGGATTTAGGATTATAGGATTTTTCATAAAAATTTAGATTTTCTTTTAAAATTTATGAAATTTTCAAACGTCAATAACTTTGCTTAGAAGTGGAGTAAGTTATTGGTTTAACCACTTATATTATGTAAAATTTAATTCGGAATCCAATGAGCTTTAAGTGAGAATTCTATCATTTATAGTTCAAGACATATTTGACCTTAAACAAAGGAATTTTTTTTCTACCAAAAATAGGAATTTATCAATAATTCATAACTCCGCTTATAATAAAGGCAAGTGTATGGTTTAACCACTTATTTTGTGTAAAATTTAATTCAAAATCGAATAGTGCCACAGCCGAATTGCTATCTTGCTTAGTTTACGAGATATTTGCATATTTGTGAAATTGTAATGAAATTTGCATAAGTTTAAGTTGACTCATAGTTGCAAGCAACTAAGATCGCGAGATGCACGCGAGTACAATACTCTCAAGTCTTGAAACTTATGAATTACATATTTAGAGCAGGGTTGGCCAAGTTTTTCAGGAATCGAGCTGCGGAGGGCCTCGAGTTGGCCATCCCTGGTTTAAATTATTCTTTATCTGGACCAGAGAGAGGATGCATATGCAAGCCTTACTTAGACATATTACCTGACCATAATCGCTTATTGCGTGGATTATCTTTGGTCTCTTGGAGCAACGCAGTTGGTAATAATGTGGCAGCGAAGCGTCATCTTATCAAGTTTATTATCTCGCCGATGCCTATTTCGGCCCGGAATGGAAAGATGTACGCGCATTGGTAATTGAATGCAAATTTCATTAATTAATTGCAGTTACAGTTGCAACAAGTATTTGCATACAATAAATAAATATCTTTGTATGTAGGTACTGAATGTTATTCTCTAAGTGCTGAGGTTATGGTTTGCTTTGCGGTTGTATCTATAATACAAGCCTTTGCGTAAGCGAAATTCAAATTCAAATTCGAAATTCGGGCATGATTTATGTACACCTCATGTCATATCAGCATCGTCCAGGCTCTTATTTAGACTCGTGTGTTTCTCGTTTCGAGTGTTGCTCTCTGGCTTGCTGTTTGAAATGTTCGCTTGTTTTGTATTATAGTTTGGTCCATGGATGGACCATAGATATGATGCGGTACTACAAGGATGCAATTGAACGCATCGCATTGTGTGCTGTTCTCGTCCCTGTGAGCATTGTTTTCATTATTTATATTAGGTGCTTGTCATATGAATATGACTCGTACTGAGAGAAGTGAGTATGTATGTATGTATGTACCTACAATATTGTTGTTGCTTCCGCTTGTTGTTCTTCTTTGTGGTTCTGTTGGTTGTCTGTTTACTGTCCATTTGTAACAAATGAAAAGTGCAAAATTTCCCCAAAACATTTCAGCTATGTTTGCCTTTGCTTCTTCATTTTCTTTTTGGATTTGTTTGTATCAAAGAAGCAGGATGTAGAATGCATGTAGGTACACAAAGCATTTTTTAACTGCATTCTCTAGTTTCTTGAACAACTAATTATTTTCTCTCTCGTTGACAGAATGAGTTGACTTGAGTCGAGTTGACTTGACAAAGCATTATTCAGAGGCAAGTTGCTAAAGCATGCGAAAATAACTCAAGTCTCTTCCTTCCTTCCCGTTGCCTTGCGTTGTGTCGCGCCAGCGAGAAATAATCTCAAATATTTTTGACGTCATTTCAACTTTGTGTTGACTTCGTCTTCTGCTTCATCTTCTTAGGAAGCGCGTGGAATTGAAAGTATTGCAGAATAACGAAAGTTTTCTTATTAGTTTGCATCCTATTCTACGGGAAAAGAAAAGACGCCGAGAGCAAAGAAGAGATGGGGTGGGTGCTTGCTGACTGTTTGTGCAGATGAAGTCGACGACTCAAAGACTTTGTTGTTGCCTATCTTGCATTTAACAAGAAGAAAACTAACTTGCAAATGTAGAAATCTGTACATTTTTTACCTTCACAGCATGTTTTATTCCCGGTTATTAATTTCTTCAGACGCTCTAGATTTAAAAGATAATGAAATATTTCTGTGCGAAATGAAATGGAGAATTCAAATAGTTAAGAGTTGCTTGCACTTGTGTTGCGTTTGATGTTCACTTACAATCGTCGTAAATACAGAGTCATTGCATGTTTCATTCGCTCTCGTCGCTGGGATTTGATTGCTACTGACTGTTTGTAATAAACGCTCATAAAACGCGTCTGCGATTATTAAGCGATTATTTATTAGACGAGCAGCAAGCAAGCAAGGCAGTAAACGCTTTCTGTGATTCAAGCTCTAAGCCAATAATAGCAATAACCAAAACCTACGCATTTCAACGATGTAATGCGGTGCAATTGAAATAAAAGTAAAAGTACGCTTGCACTCACTCACGTTTGTGCAATTGCAAGTGCAAGTGCAAGTGCAATTCATCGGAAGCTATCGGCAATGATATTGAATGAATCAAACGATGCATTAATAGCTGGCAAAGTGAGTGTGAAGAAGTAAGCGCAGATGTAATAAACATAACATAACATAACATAAATGAAATGCGCTTTTGTAATAACTCGTCTTCTTGAAATGTTAATATGACAGTTAGAAGCACTTAAAAACACTTATAAGAACACTTCCGCTTCTTGTCGCCCGACAAGGTTGTCTTATCGCGGCTTGTCATGGCCTGTCGTGTCTTCTCGCGGCTTCGTCTTCAGCTGGCCGTGGAGTCGTGAAGGAAACTATTTAATGTCAGTCGGTGGAACAAGCGCAACGAAAGGAGGAGCCCCTCGCCGGCTCGTCCTGGTCGGCGAAAAATTGGGCAGCAGCGAGCATGCAAGCTTTGCATCAATTGCGCGCGCTTCGTTTGCATGCGTGCATAATCTGCGTGCAAATCGCGTATTATGCAACACGTCCATTAAAGAGCCATAACTAACCATTGCATCGCATTGCGCCGCGCCACACGCCAACAGCGACACAACGAACGAACGCGCCCTCGTCTTCTTGTGCAGTGCAATTTCTTTTCTGCTTTGCAGGTGCGTTTGCGCTGCACTGCACTGCACTGCACTGTGTTGTCCCGTGGACGAAATGCAAACAAGATCAGCGACAGAATAATTTCGAGGCGATAACGAAGTGTGAACGTAATTGTTGTTCATTAGGAAACACGACTGCAAACAAGCAAGTGCTGTTATTCGTATTCGCGCACACCTCGCTCCCAGAGAATGAAGTTTTTTCTTGCTAACTGGTTAACTGGCCGGGTCATTGCGTTCTTGTTTTATTGCTTTATCCATTTGGGTGGGCCTCATATACCTACATACGTACCTGTGACACTTGGTTATTTAACTTTTAAACTGCGATAAAATGGGAATTGTCATAACTTGCTTGGAAAATATACTAGTTGGCCGAAGCGTCGCGGCGCGTCTTGAAGGAAGAAGGATCGTAAAAAATGTAATAAGTGCGTGGCGCCACTGTGGAGGACAGAATAGGGCGTCGATACGCTTGGGGAGCTATTATGGGGAGCCAGGCTTCTTTACGAGCCACTCGAAAAATCACCTTCGGAGGTCATCTCTATGAGAGATGAAATTGTCTATATATTTTTCTATTACGTGAACATTTTTTGCCGTTTTTATTTTACACGCATTGTTACTGCTACCACTGCTGCTGCTGCTGGTGGTGCTGTTGCGGTGAATCAAGAAGAGAAAAGGAATAGAGAACGGACTGGAAGTGGAAGTTTCCAGCCCGTTGTCATCGAGTGTCGTTCAAGTGTCAGCGGGCGCATGCCGCGTCGATAAAACGCACATCCAACCGCCTCCTGCCACTCGGCGTGCTGGAAATTTAATAAAAACGCCACAAGTATCAGTCGCGCGCGTATCTTTCCTTTCCTACCTCAACCTCAACCGCCAACGTTGCTCTTCGGGCACCAAGATTGCAGAGGGCGCGAGTAGCGTAAGTTAACACTTGCACTTCTCTCCTCTTCACATTCTCATTCTTATTCTTATTCTTGTCTTCTCGGTATGGCAAAGCCCAATACGCTTCTCTTCCTTGCACCCGTTCACAAATATTTCTACAATTTTTAATTAACTTTCCAATCGGTATGTCGATTAAATATTTATTGAAGAAGCTTGGCAATTTTGTCGCAATGTAGGGCACACACAATGCATTGTCCTGCGGCGACGATATATGAATGTTGAACATGCCACAAGACCAAACCAAACACAGCGACAGCGATGGGGTTATGTTAGGGTAAACTAGTTACTGCTGGTGTCGGATAGTGTCTGTTGTGTTGTGTAGTGTAGTGTAGTGTAGTGTATTAGATATGGAGGTCGGTCACAAAATGCCACACTGGCGACCATGGCAAACCACCCAAAGCAAACAAGAAGTGGCAAGTGAGCAGCGCCGCGGCGCCAACAAGAAGAATGCGGTCGTGTCTTTCATACACCCCCGTCATGTTTGAGGTTGTGTATGCTCTCGGGGCCTGAGGCTTTACATGTTTTTAGGGACAAGCTGGCTGGTATCTATGCCCAGCCAGGAGGTGTCAGTGACAGCACCCTTTTCAACGCGTGAAAAATTATTGTAAACAATGTTGGGGTAAAAAACTATCGCTGGTCATATTTTATCCGCGCAGCCGAGCTGGATGCTGGATGGATGGATGGATGGAGTGAATGAGGTCAGAATTATATAACAAACAATGGAGTCGGCGTGACGGGCAGCGCCACGATTATGAATAAACAAGCAGATGGCTAAATAAGTAGCCCCTTCGTCCGTCCAAGCGGTTGACAAATGAATAGCCGCGTCACGACCGACCCGAGAGAGTTGTCGGAATGCGCAGCAAGAGAAAGATACGCCGAAATGAGCAATGGCAGACACACAATGTGTATGACTTATATGTCCGTGCGTCCGCCGATGACTTTCCCATCCATGGGCGAGTTATGTGCATTGCGGGAGAAAGAGAATTTCGCCGTTTCCTAAAAAGCGCGCCGCCGGTCGTTCGTCCAGCTAACAGTAAACCATAATGTGGAAGTCATGCATGCATGTCTCTCGCTAAGCGAAAGAATAGTGGACATCTAACCTCAAAATAAACTAAGCACTGAGAATGCGATCGTTAGATTGGGTTAAGTAAGTGTACGCGGCAGTGGCAGCGGCAGCAAGTCGTCTTCAATCTTTTCGTTCTCGTTTGCTACTTCTGCGTCAAGCAGCCCGATTCGGTGCATTGTTGTTGTTCGTTCATGTAGCTTGGCATGGCTTGGAAAGAGAGAGTTGTCGCGGTCGTGCGATGTTATGCCATCGAGTGAAGGTTCAGAGGTCGGCGAGGGATGTAGGTTTCTAGAATCCACGGAAACAACGGAATCGCAATGCAACACAAAACAAAACGACAACCGAGCTGCTTCTTGCTTCTTGTGCCTGCCTGTACAGTTATATCAATGAGGAATCACTTCAGACGCAACTCACGACCTAGACAAAAAGAGAGAAAGATACCTACTCGTACCTCGTACATAACTAACTATCAATTGATAACTAACTGATGTTACACTAGTAGTTCTGTAAGAATCTTATAGGAAATTATAAAGCAAAGCCCAAACAGGAAAGAAACTAAAAAGAAGTGCATTTTGTGTTGCATACATTACATTACGAAGGATGAAAAAGGAACGTCAGGAAAAACACAAAATAACACTTATCCTATCACGTTTGAAAATCTATTTCGAAGAGTATAATAATATATTATGCACGTACGTACAAGTAATGCACGAATAATGTACGCGCACTCGGCGAACACCTTATTAAAGTTTCATTTAGATCTTAATAACACGTGATCTGGAAATGATTATAATTATCTGCTGAAGGCTTGTTCGTAGCGTCTTGGTACGCATGTGTAAAGGCGAAAAAACGCAGCAAGCGTTCGTTGTCTTACTTTACTTAATGCAGGTTATGTATGTATGTATGTTAAGGCAAGTTAAGTTAAGTTAAGTTAAGTTTAGTTGGGGATGATAATGATCGCGAAATAAATGTGAATTAAAGTGGCTCTGCAAGACATCGAGACTTGTGTCTTCACTTGCGTGCAGCGTGTAATCATCCTCGGCTGGAAATTAAATAAGCGTGTCAGTGCTCCATACTTATTGGGAGGCCAGCCTCCTACTGATGCAAAAAACTGTAACAAAAACTATACTTATTTGGTCGTAAGTGCGTATGCATAAACTACGCAATGAGTGATTCTCTTCGACGTTATCGCGCCATTATCATAGTCATTTATTACGCTTGGGTATCAATCTCCGATCAGAGATCGAACGACCTTCACGATATTTCTTAAGAATAATTCTCCTACTCAACGAAGATTAAATCGATTTGTTTCGAACCGTTCTTTTTTGGGTTTTATCTGATTGTAAAAATGAAGAAACATTAATATTTTTTAAGTATCTAGCGAAGAAAGCAGCAAGCAGCAAGCCAGCAATGCAAACGAACAGTAATCTAAATCAGAACATTCAAGGCGTATCATCATTTCCTCGTGCATTTATATCCGTCCATGGCTGGCAATCGTATCCTATCAGTATCAGATATCAGCTCGGCATAGCATAGCATAGCATGGCATGGCATAACAACTGAAACAGTCGAAGAGATGAGAAGTAAAGTGCTGTTCAGAGCAGAGCAGAGCAGAGAAACAATGTGCAAAATAAATAATGCAAACTGCGAGCATAACTTTTTCGCCAGTCAAACACATGCATGCACCACTGAGAGTTGAGAGCTGTGAGATGTGGCATGCACGGATGGAGCGTGTGTGCAATATGTAATTGAGAGATTATTATACGAACATCATCCGCGATGGCGACGCTCGAGCGCAAAGATTTATATCTTAATACAAGTGCATCATCGCGCAACGCGCATCCCAACTGCCATCATTCACCGCATCCTCCTATCATAATTCTATTTGCATAGCGCGTGTGCCTTGCTCTGCTCTGTTATGTGCTTTTGTTCAAGTCTTCAAATCTCAACTAAACTCAAGTTGAGTTGAGTTTGTCCATGAATTTTTAAGGACGTTCGCTTCGCTCTTTGTGTGCTGAACACATGAGAAAATTGCCTTGAATCAAATCAAATCAACAATTTACTTAGAAAATTGCCCAAATTTATTTTAAATTGTTGTGAGAATAGTTGTTTATTACACACGTTTATGAATATTATTGGCACTTTGTGTTGTGTTTCTTGAACTCTCGTCGCCGGGGCCGATTAAATGCGCATTAAATCATCTCAATCTCGAAGCAATTTTGAAAGTTTTGCCAAGGAGTAATTACATCAATAAACAGCATTGAAACAGCGTATAATATAATATTTGATAACTTGATTCAATTCCCAGCGTTCACTTGCTCTGCTCTGGTCTGGTTTGGTTTGGTTTGGATTCGTGAATACGCAATCAAATGAACACAACACCCCTTCGGGGATCGAAAATGTTGCTGAATTATTATCGGATGCATTACGAGCGCATTATCGCGCCTCCCGTCGAATAATAAATGATTTTCCATATTCATAAATGGCAACAATACGAATTTCATCAATGCGAACCCAACCGAACCTTCGATCCATTCATACAACCGCCATCGAGAGCGCGGATTTATTTTGATAATCAGCCGAGCATTGTGTTTGTTTATTATACTTGCAGCGCCACGATTCACTTGAATTTAGAGTAACGTGTTATAGGATTGATTCATTTCCAGCCTCTGTGGGGATGGCAATTGCATACATACATAGATTTGCAAGTGATTATCGCGAGTTAAACTTAATTTTTGGCTAATATTCTGCATGATTGATTAGTTGGCCTATGGCGTAACGCGATCTTGTTGTTTGTTTGCTTTTTACTCATAAGTAAATAAACAAACAAGCTCTTCCTTCGTCACATGTGGTTGACTCACCTGCCCGGATTATCCACTCTCAGACACATTAATCTAAGGAGCAAATCTATAGGCTTTGTTGCGTTATTTAGGTCGCATTAGCATTTAACTCGCAGCGCAGGACGAGAGCTTCTTAAGACACCCAGCGCTAGGGGAGTGTATAAAATGTGTTTAAATTCGGTGATTCGCTTCCTTTGTCTTACATCAGACCCGCAGAGAAGAACGTCTTGGCTTTGGCTCGGCTCGGCTTGGTTTTCTTTGCAGCCGCAGTGAATAAAACCCCAAAACTGCGCCCGCCAGTATCGTATTGCTCTATCGTTAAAGCCAGTTTAAACATCGCGTAAATGAACCCATTTCCACTCGTTGCCTCGCTTTTCTTCTCTGGAAAGTGCTGGAAGTACGTTAGAAGTGCATTATCACAAGTACCCATTCCTTGCTTATCCTTTTTATCCTTTCACTTGGATACAACGCAAATCAAAGCGGAGGCGGAATATATTTTAACAAACTCGGTTGGTTTATACATACATAGGTATATATATATAGGAAAGAGAGTAAGAAAGAAATGAAGTTGAGCAAATAAGAAAAAAGCCATACTGAAATATTACCCCGGACAGGACAAGACAACAGGAGGAAAAAAGTGAGACATGGTGCTGCTGGGTCGGCACTTTACTTCGTTCTGCTTTACTTTGCTTTGCTTGGAGGCTAGCTGCTCTCAAGTGTAAAGTTCTTAAATAAATTTACCTCGGGGATTAGTTTTAATTTCATTGGCGCACTTACTTTATGCGTTTTTACTGTTCCCACCGTATCTACTTGAGATAGAGTAACTGTCTTGAGGTGTTTTTTATTTGCTTCCAACTCACTCGCCACACCGCGTGGCAAATATATTACAAATACATATAATAATATCTTAAGTATATAGTTTTATGGCAGCTTATTACATTTTTTTCAATTAATCTTTTATCTTTTATGATTTATTTCAGGTGAGTGTGAGTTGGACTCTTTTTTCGGCCAAATGTCATTACCAGGCTATCGACCTTACCTTTGAATGATTTACAACAATACAACGAGCATAAGTAAGCACATAAGTACGTCAGTAAGTAAGTAAGTATTTCGATTAAATACATTGCTTGCACTTTTTACGCGTCGCCGTTGAATGTGTCTTAATTCAATCTAAGCGTGAGAAGTAGATTTTGGCATAGGTACATACGTAGGTTCGATTGAATAAATAAAAATCAATCTATTATTGATTGGTTTCGCAGTACAGTACCGTAATGGGATTAAGACTTCTCACAATATGACTTATTGCGGATGAGTGGGTTGCCTATCTATCTATCTACATATGTATCTGTAGCTGGTTCACGTTAGCGGCCACCGGCCGAACATATAATTTACGTCTAAGTGACTTTTTACGTAGATGGAAATTAATTTAAATTAAGCCTGAACGTAAGCGCGAGCGCAAGCGCAAGCGTGGAAATAAATAACTGAAAATTAACGTGGCAGTTTTAAGTCGAATGCGCAAGCGCAAGCGCACGCCTGAGAAAAATGATGCGCTAATCGATAGGAGGCGCTCAAATAAATGAGGATCATTTAAATAAGATATAATGGCGTTTTAATAGCCGGCTTTGCGCTAGTGCCTGCTGCTAGTGACTGAGTGGACCTCGCACGCAACCAACCAACCAACCGGCGATAACGAGCTAGCAGGAAATTTGGAATTTATTAACAGATTTATTAACGGATTCATTAACAGATTCACACAACTGAATCCAATTGCTTTCCTAAGCTTTCCAAAGTGTTTTTTTTATGAATTATCGTACGCAGAGCGCCGAATACACGCGTTTACATTATTCACCCTTGTGGTAGTACATGCAACAGGATGTGAGGGCGCGCAGAGGCAAGCGCGAGTTATTTATACATCAAACGCGTGCGCGCTGCGATTTGCACACGTTTGTTCGGCATGAATAATTATTGCTGCGTCTTGTACACGCGCTTACGCCTACCTTATTAGGCGTCTCGCCTCGCTATTGATTGCGATTGAACGACGTAAAGTGAATTACCTACCGACGAACGCAGTCAGCGGCGGCGGTGCTGACGGTGGTGGTGGTGGTGCTATGCGCTTCAAAGTTAATTAATTAATACACGAAAAACATTACGCCTCCAAGGCTCTTCTATGTACATACCTATATACATGAAAACGAACGAGGCTTTGTTCCTCTGAGGCTTGTAATATTATGACAGATAACAAATAAATGAGATGAGATGTAAAGCACTATAAAGTTATGCATTTTTTCCAATCAGTAAAGACAACAATTGAATCAAGAGTAATGCACGAGAGGAGCACTCGAAATAAGGAAACAATAATGGTCGAGTTGAGTCTTGCTCCTTGAGGTGAACACTTCGTCCTGTAGAAAGTTGAACGCGTTGCACATGCGATGTGTGAATTCGGCCGGTGTTTCGTTGTTTCGGTGCTTCTAATGCAACATTTAAGAGTATGTATTATTATTTTAGTGTTTGCATTGCGCGATGGGCACGAACATTACCGTTCGTTTCGAACATCCAACCACAATACTTATACCAACAGAGATACTAATGCGAATACGAACGAGTAAGAGTACACAGTACAGTGCAATCGCAATGAAAATAAACATGCTAAGCGTGCGTTGGGTTGCAGCACTGCATTCAGTGCTAAATGCAATTCCCGAATGTGAAAGTGCACTGAAACATCAGCATCCAGCATGCATTTTAATCTAGAAATTTTATTATTAATTAGGTTAATTGCCCACCCCTATAGTATGATTGTATTGTCTTCTATTGTATTTTTATCCAGTGTTGTGGGGGGTACACTCTGTTATAATATTTATTGTTCATTACGTTAATTGGAAATTCTTTGTGGAGTAGGTATGCAAAAAAGTTGTACATATTTACTTATTAAGAGATAAAATTCACATCGGTGTGTTCGAAGAAGAGAGGAATGAATAACTGTTATTTACGTGCGCATTTTCTTATCGGCAATCGGCAAATAAGCAAAATTATGAATTCAAGCGACACCCACGCACGCACCGAGAAATGCGAGACCTGATGGCATATTTTCGAGCTAAGTGACCGCTTAACTCGTGGCAGATGGAGGCGTAATGGAAAACTTTTATACAAATTTCCCCAGCGGTGATTTTTGTGTCACTCGGTAAATGCATTTCATTGAAATAGAAGTATGCAATCGGCAATCAGCGCTGGCAAACCAATAAATAAAATTGAAGTGTGCCGAGCTGCTGCATGTTTTACCCAGAGGCCAGCCAGCCAGCGTGAGTTGTGGATGGTCTCATTGCAAGGCACCGAGGCAGCAGGAATATGGGCCACGAGTTCTTCTTCTTCGTCTTCTTATCGAATCGTTCGCATGGCATGTCAGTTCGTTCATCGGTGCCTGGTTCGTTAAATACGAATAAGTATGTACATATACGGATGCGAACACCAGCAGCACAACGCTATGACATCTTGAGCGGTGTCGTGTCGTGGATGCGTTATCGCAATTGCCGATTATTGCATGTCTTACCTCTGCGCTTGCAATTGCGGATGTTGACGTCTTATCAATGGTTACGTCTTATCCTTATACCATACCATACCATACCATGGCATGGCATACATAATTTAGCATTGAATAGAAATTTCTTCTCAACAGCCTCTTTCTTCTCTGCCTGTTTGACTTGCTTGCTTGCTTTGGTCCAATTCTAACAAATACGAAATAATTAATACCTATCTCTATAGGTACATACACTCACTTAGTAGTTGGGGATTAATTACGAACGAATACTGTAATTAATCGAACGGTACCTCAAATACCAGACTACCTGGAAGCAACACAACAATAAATTCACCGCAATTAATACCTCAGCGGATTTTTGAACTTTTCCCTTGACTTCGTATCATTATGGAATGAATTATTATCATATCAGTTAGGAGGAAATGGACGGAAACTTTCAATTCAATTGTGGAATCGATTTGGGAAAAAATCGTACGACTTGTAACTATAATAAATAATTAACAAGCGCTCACTGTGCTCAGCGCTGTGTAGTAGGTGCCTTCGGGCACGAACGTAGAGTAATTGCAAACGCAATCAGCCAGGGGCATGAACATATATATCATGTACATATTTATTTTATCATTGCTGCCAACACAACACAACGTAACACGCAAACGAAACGCCAAGAAGACGAAGCTGCGAAGGCTAAGTCTGCATCCCACCGAATGAACGAACGAACGAACGGATTTGGTTATTATTAGTTAATTGATATTACAAAGCGTAGCGGTTCTTCCAGAGTATGCAGTGCATTCCAACGAACGAGCAGTTGATTGTTGTCGCCATATCCAGTGACGCATAATTATAAACTCGTCCGTCCAGCTGGAGGCAGTACAGGAAGCTGAACGTGAAAAGGTAAAAGACGTGTAAGCATAAGCGATTTGTATAAATATTACGCAATTGTGCAAACAAACTTGGTTTGCCTGCTTGTTTGCTGGCTGGTTGGCTGGCTGGTTGGTTCGGAAGCTGGGCTGGGCTGGACTGTTTGATGCATAATCAACTTTGCAAAATTTACTACACCTGTAGGTAACAATGAGCAAGTAAAGTAGACTGCTGCTGGCTGGCTGGCTGGCTGGTGTTTAGAAACATCACATCACATTGCATCGCCCTGATCGGCTTTCAACCTCGGCTGGCGGAGTTAAGAGGTGCGCGTTTAATACCCTCACCGACGCGACCTGCAAACTGCGAACTGAACTTTCCGACTTTCATCTGGGCCTGCCTGGGCCTGCTATTGATGTTGATAATCATTACTGATGGATGATAGGCTTAGACTTGGAGGAAATCCTATTATAATGTCGACTTTTTGCGCCGAACTCTATTTCGCCCCGAAACTAATTAACAGTCACGTTGAAGCGAACTCTACTCTACTTATCATGCATAAATAAATTAGGTACTTGCTTACTTAATTTTAATTAATCTCAGGCGACGACTGCCTTATTGAATTATTCACTCATTGTTAGAATAGGTAGTGTACGTAAGGTGTTTTTTACCTGTGTTTGTTGTTCTCGTATTCGCATACACGCGCAAGCGTACCCAGCCGGCAGGAAATTATGTGCCGTTTATTGCCCGACATCACTTTTCACGAGATCCATCGCGAAAATCGTGTTCCGCAGTTATATAAATGCAAATTTCGGCTGGAACAGCAACGCATGCTGGGCATGCATCCGCATTCACATTCGTGTTCACGTTCGCCTGGTCGGCAGGCAGCACGTGCATTTAGGAATCGGCACGTAAATACAGAGGTGTACATGACGCCGCTAATCATTCGTACGTACGTGCTGGAAAATACCATTTTGCTGGCCAACACTCGAAAGTTTCGGCCGAAACTTATAATTGTGTTAATTTTTTGGGAACTAGACTACAGAAGGCAAGTGGGCGGCGGCGAAGGCGACGGCGACGGAGGCTTCGGCGGATTACAATTAACCCGCTAAGGCCGGACGTCTGTCTTTAATCATCATCCAATTTATAAATTTCGCTCATCTTCATTCATCTCCTTCATGCGTAAGCTCGCTGCCAGGCTCGCTGCACAGCACTTGATGCCCACCCGGATGGCATTTATTAAAGTCGCCTCTTCTTTAATCATCCCCGCAAATGTGCCTCAAGTTTAATTAATTAAGACCACCAGACGACTGCGGCCAGGGCCGCGGCTGGAGCTTTGTTGCAGCTTAGCTGCTGGACGATTTTCTTTAAGAAATATTTAAGAAATTCCCCATTAATTGCTAAGTACAGTGTTCTGTACTGTCGCGTCTCCGGACTTTGTAATTTTGTACTGTTCGTTTAATTGACTCTTTTTTATCGATCTGCCGTTGCCGTTGCGGTTGCAATCGGATACAACGAATTAATTGATGAGTTTCGGCGACAGGCAATTTCGTTAATTAAAAAATTACCGTTGTCAGTGAGTCAGTCCATAAAAGTAAAAAGTAAGGTTATATATAGGTATGTGTTGTTGTTATTGGCAGACACTGGGTGCGATATTTTGTCGCGTCGCGCGTCGTGTCGCGACTCACACGCCATGCCAGGCAAGAAAGGCGCTTGGGCGTGACGCCGATTACTCAAGTAGAAAATTCAATTTGCACATAGCTATTAGATGTGGAGTTCATTTGCCTATTAGGCGCGCGTTCATCAGTCACCCGCCACTGTTCTGTTGTCTATTGAGGCGATGCATCGCGAAGCGTCAGCGTTTGCCACTATCACTTTGCATTTTAACACGACTCATATGTTCGTTCTTCTGGCTTTGGGCTCACATTACACATGCCTAACACGTACTTCGTTTCGCCCTTTTTCCTCGTCTTATCAGCGCGCCTTTATTATGTATATTTGGCAAGCAGAGGACGTTTAAAACTTACAAATACCTGTGACAAGACAACTTCAAGCATTTCAAGGATTTTCCTCTTCTTACGCCTGCAAAGCACTATTGTGCAGTCTTTTTCATTTCTTTGCACGTTCAATTTTGATTCGGCACCGACGGTTTGCTCCCTGGAACGGAATCGTCCGGTGTCATTTGTGTTTTTGCCGCTTTCTTCTTCTTTCCTCCGGTTTCCACTTCGAAAACGGAACGCATATGCATACTAAGGATGGGACGTTTTATGCGTGCTCGTCTTGTCTTTGCTCAAACAATAAGGAAAAAACGTCGTCGCGTTGAAGAAAAGGCAATAAGGAGGGACATTTATTATTTGCAACTTTGCGCACACGGCCAATAAGTTGCTGGGTTATACCGAGTGTGAGCTGAAATTACATTAGTGACGTATTCGCTTCGCAGGTGGAGAAGATGATTTTGCAACGGGAACGTGCAGAAAAAGAAGTAATGAGTGAGTGAGTTGAAAGGCGTAGGATGAGATGCGGAATGGGTCATTTTCATTTTGTTGAAATTAATAACTTTATACATACTTGCACTTGCCAGCGCTTGTTCATGCGCATAGAAGCGCGGAACGGAACCTAATCTGTCTTAGCATCTAGCATCTATCGCATCAAGCACGATAATTAATGAGTAATTTATGATGGCTCGTTACTTGTGCATTCTTTTTTCAACTGTCCATGTACATACGTACACTTTTAGTTTTCGATTTGTTTTCCATGCTTTGCGTTTCACTTTCCGAATCAGTGCTGATTCAGTGCGCTGAGTTACTTCAGTCGGTAACATTAAACGGATAATTATTATGATTGTTGGTGTTTAATTAAATTTGGAATGAATTATGCGGATTTGAAATGGAAATGGAAATGTACGCTTGCGATGTTTAATTGCCGTGCCTCATCACTGGACTATTATTTTAGTTTGTGGTCGTGTTACTAAAACGCAGTATTTCGGTGGTTAACCAAAGTTTCACTCGATCTACTCTACTATCACTACCTACAAGCGCAAAAAATACAATTTGTTTTAATTTTTCCAACATGTTTTATGCGATGCTTTAAGGATTTCCCGTCCGGAAAGGGAATCGAAGCGTGCACGACCACAGACAAATGAAAATCTATAGGAGAGGCAATTTACCTGAGTGGGATCGGTGCGCTTTTCCGATAATCCCCTTGAGTCTTATAAATTTGACTTTGCCGCTGCTACCACTTTCACGGGCGTGTATTTGTGGTTGCATCGTTACTTTCGCACCAGTGCCAGTGTTTGCTTGCTTGCAGCTCGCCTGGCGTGCGAAAAGGGATGATAATATAATATTTATCTGGAGTGTAATGTCTAACGCTACTTCTTCAAGGTTTTTCCTTTGGTTTTTTCTTATTCTGCAGGTAGTGTACACGTAAGTAAGTAAGATGTGTTTCCTATGAGCTCTTATCGATGGCAGCACTTACATAGTTGTTGAGGATAAAATCCTACGAATGCAAATAAATGCAGTCGATGTAGCGACGTTAATTTAGTGAAATTCACGCTGTAATTGCTCTTACATAATGCTAATGTGTAATGAAGTTCATCGCATGCATTCCCGGGACTAAAGCTAATAAGTTTACTGCCTTCCTGCAGCTGAGAGACGATAAACTTGAAAATGTTTAAGAAGCGCGCGTTTGTACGTGCTTCCAGCAACAAACAATAAACGCCTAGGAGCGCTGCATAAAATGTACTCTACCTACCTACCTGGCTAGCTATAATTATTTATAAGCGTTATTATAGAGACGCGAAGCGCACTCGCATTTATTCATTTTATGCACCACAGTAAAGTGATGTAAGATTGAATGAGTCAGTCAGGTTGGATCATTATTAAGCGAGTCAGTTGATCCCATGACACAATTGTTGCCCGAAGGGACATTTATTCATACCTGCATTTCGCGATGCAATGTGGAACGCGCTGCGCTTCAAGTGGGCCAAAGTTCGTTCACGCGCGCGACGACCAAAGAAAGAGGTCAAGCACGAAAATGACAATTTTCCGATTTATTAGTTAACATTCATCATCGGGCAGCACGACGCTCGCGATGTACGAGTTACAAGTTAATTTCAATTTGGGCCCGATGCGACGGAGGCCCACTTTTGATGATGAATCAGCGACGAAATCATGCCAATTTTTCGCCTCGTCGCTGATCGTATTTTGCTGTTCGTTCGTGTTGTTTTGCATGCGCCATGCGCCCTCATTTCCATTTATGCAATTCCAGTTTGTTAGTCGTCGCAGCCACTCATCATCCATCGGCATAATGAATGAACAACCAGCCAGCCTGTGAGCGAAACGACCTTTTTGCCGATAGGTCAGCAAAGAATTTAATTACCGGCTGTGACATTGCACTACGCTGCGTATATATGATAAACATGTTTGTTTAAACTTTAAACAATATTTTCCATTGGCGTCGCTTGGCGTGCGTGTGTTTTTTTGTGTGTATTTTTCCGGATTTAGAATTCAGCATGTATGTATATAGAATAGAGTTGTTATTTCCTGTCGGACTAAACTTTGATGAATTGTGAATTAATTCAAAATTAATTCCAGATATGGCGCAAATTACATATCGCTTTGCGAGGCGAATTTATCACATTTACTGTCGTAATGCGGCTTTAGCTAAGCCTTGCTTGCCTTCTTTCGGGGCATCATTGCAATTGCAATTGCTGCTGATGCTGATGCATTTCATTGCATATTCACTGCACTGCACTGCACTGGCCGCTGGCCGCAGGGGGCTGCTGTAAGTGAGTTGCAATTCATTCGAATCGTTCAGTTCAGTCTCGATGACTGTGGCGATCGCCGGCTACTGCCATGCCCATAAAGGTGTTATGAAATAATCGCAGGCCATGCAGATGCTCATCATGGTGATGATGATGATGACGGCGATCAGCGCAGAGCAGGGCAGATCTGGCTTCATTTACGCTGAATCTCATATTAGAACTGTAATGCTTTAGCGTACGTACACTCTACATATTTCTATTCTATCGGTGAATTAGGTACGTGAAAGTATTACAAATATGCGCATACATGTACCAATGTATGTTGATAAGTATTAACTATTAATAAATCACATGTTAATTATGTGTAAGCACGTCGAGTATCATCTGCATCTGCATCAGCATCTGCTCTTCGAGGAAGTTAGCAAACAGGAAAACAATTTGTATGCACAAGCGCAAGCGGTTGGACTGTGTGGTAATTGAAGGAAATCGGCAGCGGAAAAATCGCACTGCGAGGGTGCATGACCGGGAATATGCATGCGAGATGACTTCTTGCTTGCATCAGGGCTCGCAGACCGAATGAGTTGGCAATGCGTGCGTGATTGCCATTTCATTACAAGCTCCTCGAGCAATATTCGCGCATGGCTTGCATAATATGCATTGCATCTTCTCGTCTCTTTACTTTACTTCATTTCACTTCACATCACATCACTCTCCCATGCAGGCTTCACTGACGGGTATAAAGAAAGAAAGTTTTACAAGGTTATAGAATTTATTGAAATTAATTTTAAACATTTTATCAAATATGGGATGAAAGTGTGCTGCTGTATTATACAATATTATATTGCGTGTGGAATGACAAATGGTTATGATAGTTCCTCGTTTAATATGAGCTCGTCGAATATGTCACTTGTTCATCCGAGCTGCGCTATTATATCATATATGAAATTAATATTGCGCGCACCTGAGGCACTCTACTCATGCCGTGGTGTGGTGTTCGTTCGTTAAATAACAGCAAGACGTACGCCGTTCACTACCTACACTCCACCTTCCACATACCTAATATATATTAAGAGCATATTATACGTAGTTTAATACTTTATGTAGAATGCCAGTGATAATACGAGAAAATACGCTTTGAAACGGCAAATGATGAAAAACAATCGAGTTGTAAAAAGTGAAGCAGCTGAGAACTGAACTGCAGAAAGTGAGAATGAAATGAAAATTGAATTTGTGGGCTGGGGTACGAGTATGTAAGAATCGTAAAGGAAGGTGAGGTCGTAAACATTAAAATGAAATGAAATGAAATGAAACGCTGGCACGTCACGTGTGACCTTACATGCTCGTTATTCATGCATGCACTTTAACTGCATTGCATATAGTGTACATAAGTACGCTTACTCTACTGGTTCATTGTTTTTCTTAAATTAATTTATATGTACTTTGGGTTGCCTGCACTCGTGCTGTATTTACTTACCATCCAGACGCTTCCTTCTCATTAACGTATCATTCATTATATTGCATTGTAAATTATCACAACGCTATACTATCTCGCGTTTAAATACGCCATTGCCCATTGCTTAATGATTCATATTTAATGCGCTGCTCGTCACTCAACATTTTTACCACCCAGGTGCGTAATTAATTCCCATTCTAAGTCATTCATTCTTTCACTCGCATCCATTCAATCATCGCTTAATTTTAATTACATACGCGCTCTGGATGATGTTTTTCTCTTTCGTACGACTTTTATTTTAAGATTTTACAGCTGCATAGCGTTTAAACGCATTATCTTTATTGTTAATTGTATGTTATATATAAAAGTATGTACCTGTGTTTAAGTGATTTGTGATTTAAACAAATACTTACAGTATTTAATAATTATTTGAGAAACAGAAACAGTACTTATCAAATTATCTTCAAATTAGAGTGAATGTACTGAAATGTAACCAAACTGTTATCAAATTTAATTTGAAATCTTCTAGGAGAGGAGATGAGAGATGAGAGATAATAACAATATTTTTTATTGCGTATTATTAAGTATGTAAGTATTATAAGAAGGGAGTTTTATTCGCTGCGAAGAAAGATGACCAATATAGATGGGGCATTAGTCGACTTGGCTTCGTGCCGAATAGGAGCCAGCAGGATTCAGAGTTGAGTTGAGAATGCAGAAGCAGGAACAGACACAGGAATCGATTCAATTTGTTTTGTATACTTACTTACTCATTGATTACTTATGATTATCTCTCACATACAGGGTAATCAAGTAATGAGGAGAGAATCAATATCGAAGCCGAAATCAGGCGCTGCGCTAAGAAATAAGAAAGGAAAAGAGTACAGGAAGTACAAAAATATGTCAATTAGGAAACGAGGACGACTCAAGCAACAATAGCGGCGACGTGAATTGACTGCGCAATAATACGCCATCGCCATACAATACATACTTACATCATCGTCTTCTGGTATATCGATAGCGTGTTACATACAATTCGCGAATACACGACACTGCGATGCCGACTTGATGACTTGATCTGAACCAAAAAATTCAATTTATAAATTGAATTTTCGCCAATTTACCACGATACCTATAGGTATAATCAATAAATTATTTATTGATGTAAACCGATTCCAACGACTCGTATAAATAAATCAAACGATCGCGACGGGCCGGCATGTTTGCTTGCGTTCATTGAAAGATAATCACTGGTATAATTGCTTTCGGTAATTAAAAATGCTAAAAAGTTGTGATCTGACAACGTGCGCAAGCGCAAACAAGTAGTAAATTAGTAGTTAATTAGAATTGTGCATCAATGGTTTCGATAATGATGGCTGCATTACCGGCAGTTAGCAGCAGTAGGCAAAAGAGGTAGTGTGCTACTAACTAACTAACTAACTGGCTGGCTGGTGGTGGTGCAATCAATGAACGAACGCGAACGCGGACGCACACATCGACACACCAGCAACTTACCTTCCTGAAAGCTGCGCACGAAGCACGCCAGAAGTATGAAAACTATTCGTGCCACTTAATTGTGGCAATAAATTTTGCTCCTTCCTTGCCCATGCACATATGCATGGCGAAGTGGAGTGTGGGTGGTCAAAAATTGTTTTAGGCACTTTTCCAAAGCGCAGCGAAGCGGTGTAATGATCTTGTGTAATGTACTTTTGTACTTGCTTCGTTCGCTTCAAGCAAGTTTACATCTTTATGTAAAACTCTCAACTCACTCGTTAGTTAGTTGTAAATGAAGGAGCAATTCGTCATTCTTTTGTTCATTTCCACACAAATATTTTCATTTGCGCTTGCGACTACCGGGCACACATCTATGGTATGTTCAACTATTTAATAGGAAGATTTATGGCATTCGCCTGCGTTTGTTTATTTACTCTTTGGCAGTGCACGCAATGCACTTGCAATTCTCTTCAGTCTCATGCATGCATACAGCCATCCATGGTAAAAGCAGGAAGCGCGTTTAAAACTTTGACATTCTAGAGCGTTTTATTATTGATTTATCTCTGATTCTTCAAGTAGAGGTACGAGTATACGTACTTTGCTTCGCTCATACCTGAAAAATCTCTATATTATTATATGAATGTGCGAAATTGTCTGTTGTTGTTGGGCGTTGTGATAAAAGTGTGTATGCTAATCAAACATCTAGCAGCGACACGATTTTCAGTAATTACCATTGCTTTCCGCATTACCGCCCCCCACACTTTTATGCAATGCGGGCGGCACAATGAACGTCTGTGCGTTTAACGCGGGCGTTTGCATACTCGTTTGCGTTTTACGCTCGTTCTATGGGCCATAGTCAGTCCCATGTTTGCTGTTTATTGCTATTGCTCGCTGCATTCAACTGCGGTTGTGGGGCGATAGAAGATGATTTCCATTTAGCACCAGGCACCCCTTTAGCACTATGCATACGTGTAGATGCTGCCGCCGCCGGGTGGCGTTATTCAAGTGTGCGATTGGGTGCTTGCGGGGGGTGGTTGGTTGCATTGTGCCTCCTCAGTGTTGTTCGCGGCGCGACGCGGTGGCCGAACCGTCATCGCGTTTCCAATTTAAATGTAGATTAAAATTCTCGGCGAAAACAAAAGGTGTACGTCGCTGGCACACGCGCTCCCTCTATTGTTCCTCGCCCACAACAAACAATCGTCCTACAGGGTCGTCGGCGAACCCCCCAAAACCCCAAATCCGACGTAATTTTAAACCCGGCCTGTTCAAAAATGCACCGCAAAGCTTTTTAATTGCATGTCAAACACACTTATGTATTACTAGGTTATGAGTTTAATTCGTGTACGTTTGCCTTAATTTGCGAATGTGTACATTCAAGGACCGCGAGCGCAAACAGGGCACAACAAAAATTAAGTATGGCTTTCGCTTCCACCTCCGAATAGAAATAGAAATATCTGGCTTGCCTGCCATGTCATTGCATTGCTTTACGTTGCGCGAGCCGTTTAATAAACTTTTAATGAAGATATTAATATTAAAACGTTACGCCGCTTTCTGTCTCTCGCTGTGTTTATTTATACACGTCGTTAGATGCGAGCATAGGATGTCGCAAGCATTTTAGTCAACTTATTTTCCGTCTGAGCACATTTTCAAATATTAATTTTCGGTAAATAATGGTCCTCTCGCGAGTCACCCAGGTTGACTTGTACTTACTTGAATGCTTTAACTCTTTCGTCGCATTGCAGAGCAGGGCAGGGGCGGTTTTAATATGGAACTTTAAATCGTCACCTCAGAAGTCTGATGCTAAAAAGCCAACTTTTCTCTTTACTCATTCATTCACTCACTCACTCACTTACTCAGTTCGCACTTCATTCCAGCGACTTTGCTGCAGTGCAATGCTGTCTGCCTTACTTTAATAACGCATAATGAAACGTTTCTCTTACATTCGGTGGTTGGTCTTGAAGTAACCTCAAACTTATGACTTTTCCTCATTTCAACTTCCCTCTTTGCAGCATAGCACAGCACAGCAGTGGAAAGTTGTAATGTTTCATCTGAATCTAAACGTTTTTAAATTGAATTCTATACTGTGGTATGCGCAAACAAGAAGTAGGCGCAAACAAATTTGACATTTTGCAAGAGTGATGCTGATATGGGGCAGTTTCAGGATTTGGGGATTGTGGGGACAAAGGCAGTGCCAGGCAGGCAGGACAACGGAGTACGACAGGGCAACTTTTAAAATTAATCACAATTTGAATAAAATGTGTTTGCCGCCGCCTCAACGCTTGTTATTATTGTTGTAATTAAATTTAAACTTTGCTGCCACCGCACCCAGCGCGTGTTTCGTTGTTTGTTGAATGAGAAGTGAAACGCGTTTATGGAGCCGGCGATGACTGTTCGCAGGCTGGAAAGTTGGACATTTTTAACGATTCCAACTTTGCAGGCTGCGACGAGTACGTTTACGTTTACGTTTGCGCAACAAACACCCAGCAGCAGCAGTCCTGGCTCGGAAGTTTTCTCAATTATGCATTAAATTCATCCGGAGTTTAATTATTTAATTTTCTCCCCTGTTGGTGTAAACATTTTGTTGCTATTTGATCTCTAGTCGTATCATACGCTTTGCAAATTACATATAATTTACAGGTTACTGTAATTTATAATCAGTATATGTACTTACTGATATCTAATTAGTTAATTGTTTTTTTTTTCTAGCATACATTAACCGGTCATTCGGGGAAAGTCCTGGCTGCCAAATTCTTAGGAGAATGCAGTAAGGTTGTCACTGGAAGCCATGATCGCACACTGAAAATTTGGGACCTACGGAGTCGCGCCTGTGAGTACATACATATTTTAATTTTTTAGCTGCTGCCTGTAATGAGCACGTAGTTTGCATTTGACGTGTAATCCTAATTAAGCGCAACGACCTTCCACGTTCACCTAGGGCCCAGGCGCTAGGCGCTGGCTCCCAATGGTTAATTGAATTTAAAATTACTTTTGCACTTATTTAATTTAATATTATTTAATTTACGGCTTGTCCTTCAAAAGTTAGAAAGTTCAAAAACACTTTATTTGAAACTCACGCGTTAGGCAAGCACCACGGCCAGAAAAAAGAATATTTAATGGACTTTATGGAAGTATCAAAGCTTTGATAAAGCGAAGTATGTCACGCCACACGTGTCGAGCAACCCTTCCATCCTTCTTCTGCCAAAAGCTGACCTCAAAAAACAAGCTAAAAAGCTAAAAAAATGTTGATTAACGAACGCAACCCATCGTCGTCGTATCCAATCCCCCGATATTCCCGATAAAGTACATGACATGATCCTGCTCGCCACTGAGCACCGAGAGCACCGAGCGACGTCGATGATGACGCATTCAAGTGTTTGTCACTTGACAAAAGTGCCATCATCCCTAATCTAATAAACCGCTCGTAATTGGATCAATTATCCATCATTTTTTCTCTTCAGTTTGTCGGTTTGTTTGTAACAGAATCAAATAGAGAGGAAGGGAAATTGAGAGGAAACTAAACTAAACTAAACTGAACTACTAGTAGTTTTAAATGTGTTTGGTTTGATTTGCGACAGGTATAGAGACCAAATTCGCCGGCTCCAGTTGCAACGACCTGGTGACGGCCGACAGTGGCGGGACGTCCATTATCAGTGGCCACTTCGATAAGCGCATTCGCTTCTGGGACACTCGCTCCGAGTCCAGCGCTAACGATATCATTCTCAATGGCAAAGTTACCTCGCTGGATCTCTCCAGAGGTGAGTTGGCCTTCTTCTTTTTTTACTTTTTTCTCTTTGGGGTTGCTTTTCGCTTGCGTGCACTGCTTCTCTTGCTTGCTATTGCAAGGGGTTGAATAAATAATAACCTTCTCTGGGGATATCTCTTCCTAATGATTAGACTCTGAAATAGATTTAGTTTTCTACTAACAATAGCACCTCCAAAAAAGATAAAACAAACCCAGAGCAGACACTCTTTTGTTTCTTGTTTGCTTCTCCTTCAGCTTCAGCAGGACGAGACGAAATTGGGAGAGTAAATTATTTAGCAGGCAAAAGTGACGCAGATGCGGCTTCGTCGTGCTCGTTGGCTCCTCAGAAATTTAACGTCATTATCATTCCATTTCATTGCTTTACTTAACAAATAAGCAGCGAACACCAAGCAGTGTCCTCTTCGTTCTTACTTCTTCGTTTCTTACTTACTTCATCTCCACTTAGCTTCAGACGCCCAGCTAAAACATTAACAAGTTAATTGGATAAGCACGCTAATTCTATCAAATTTAAACTTTAACTTACGTTAACTTTTGCGTACAATCTTCTTTTGATATAATACCTACCCACTCCTTCTTGCAGATGGCAAATATTTGGTGACGTGCGTGCGGGACGACACACTCAAGCTACTGGATCTTCGGAAGTGCCAAGTTGTGATGACGTTCAGGTAGGATTTAGATTCTAATAAAAAAAAGTTACCCGCACTAAATTTTTACAACGTCGAACGGATTGCTTTGCTATTCCGTTGAGCCGCTTTGATTGAATATTTATTTTAATGCATTGCTTTTCTGTCGTTGGTTATCGCTCTTTGGTTAAGTTTCCATTGGTAAAAAGTGCTGATTTCGTCTTTTTGTTGAGTGCACTTTGGGTGAACGATTATTGCTTTATCAAATGGCATACGTGTCGTGCGTTGACTCCACAACTATGAACTCAAACTTCGTTCTTCGTTTTGCCTGAGCATATGATGAATTTGTATCTGGAGTAAGAGTATTGTAGTGTGTTTGGAGGGTTGTCTGGTAAGTAGGTAGAAGGAATGCAATAAACATCCTTTAAACAACTTATTCGGTGCGGCGAATTTGCCTGCCTGCTGGGAATCTTTTCGGTCGGCGAGCAATGCTAGACAGACAGAGAATGACCGCATTCTTCGCTCGGATGCGCGCCGCCTGCACCCACCGACTCTTATTAAATGTACGCGTCGTCCTGCCGCTGTGTCGTTGCTGCTGCTGTAGGATTTTCCAGGGATTTCTTCATCTTCCGTCTGTCGCTATAAGTATGCGCGAAAGCGCGCAATCGACCGACCGTGGAATCCTCAGAGATTAAAATAACTTTTCCTATTTATTCTTTGACCTCACCTACCAAAGGGTTGCAGTGAAAAACGCACGACTTGCAAGTATTATATGAACGAACGTCTTGTTTAATTAGTTCAGCTATATTTTGGAGCATTTTATACAGCGCCAGCGTCGCAACGGTGGCAAGTGGGTGTGTAATTCGAGAGAAGCCCAGCGGATGGGCGGCTGGGAAATTTATTTATTTGCTAACTCGAGCCGGAACACGGACACTTTGTGTAGTTTCATTATACTCGTACGTTTGTAGAGAGGAAGCGAAGAAGAGCGAGTGCATAGTACATAAAAGTGCATCTGCAATCTATCCACTCGCAGATGGCTGCGCGTAGCACGTTTGAAAAGCGTGTTTGATGGCATTTTCCTGCCAGGACTTGAGGGCCTCCTAAGACTCAAGACTCATCTGTGTCTTGCCGATGCAGAATTGCGAAGACGCGCACTCCAGCAGCAGCAGCGTCTGGTTTATCGTGAAAAGTGGGTCTAAAGAAGCGACACACACACAACAGGTCGCTCAGATTAAGATAAGCGCGTTCGCCGCCGTTGCTGCTGCCGCCGCCGTCTTCGTATCAACATAAAGTCATCTTTTTCTGCTATCGTGCGTCATTAATCTTAAACAGGACGACACGCGTTCCCTCTTCTTCCTCATTCCCATCTGCTCACTCTTCTGCACTTTGCGACTATTGTACATTTGATGTTGGATATTTTTATTCGCAGTTGCGAAGGATTCAAGGTTGGCTGTGACTTTGCAAGGGCGACCTTCAGCCCGGATGGACAGTACGTGGCGGTGGGCTCTGCCGACGGCAGTGTGTACATCTGGAGCGTGGCCACCTCCGGCGTCGAGACCGTTCTCAAGGAGCACGCGTATGTATTGCACCACTATTCTGCTCTTGCTCACGCAAATACAGATCTCATCGCCTCTTCTTCAGGTCGGCGACGACGGCCACCGCCTGGTGCCCTTACGGCCACTACCTCGCCAGCGTCGATCGCTCCCGAAGGGTTATCGTTTGGGGCGATCATTGATGCTTGCCTGTCGTCTCAGGCACCACGCGAACACGAACTCCGACCACCGACCACACATCACTCAAGCGCCGATAACAGCGAACACCCAGGAGCAGAAGAACTGCTCAGGTGTCATATACTTTTGTACATACGAATATATTGATAGTACATCACATCACATGCCATGCTTATAACATTATTATTAATATTGGTAGACTATTATAGTTATATAATATGTACTAAAACAGTAAGAATGAATGGATTGGTATTGAAACATCCAGCAATGAATTCGTGAGTTTGCATTTGCAGTTCGCATAAATTCAATTCATCTGAATGTAAGTGATGATAATAATTGGATAATGCCAGCTAGTTTCTCACCGTTCATTCATGTGCGGGCTGCAATCGTTAATTTGTTACTGATGCGCGAATGTTGTTTGCACATTGAATAACGTTTCAAACTATCTAGTGTGCCTTGTTGAAATACTGTTTGTTTAACTGAACCGATTGCTGTGGAATTGTTGATACATCAACCGAAATCGAAATTGATGCTTTATTATTATTGATTGCATTTCAATCTACATACTTCTTTCATTTATTCCATTCATTCAATTTATATAGAACTATAACAAAATATTATTTTCGTTTGAATTAAGACGAAACAAGGACTGAATCTTAGCAATGTTGCGGGAAATTTTAATTATTTTTGGTTAATTATTGCCATATAATACGTTATGCATTGTATAATAATAAAATTTGAAATCATTGGCTCTTTCTAACAAGACATTTACTTTTGAAACTTGGACCGCATTCTATGCAATCTTCCTTACGTTACTTAAGTTGGCTTGGAATAAATGTACTTTATGTACCTTACTGTAGGCAACTGTTCGTGCATATTGCTTAAGTAAGTATGTACACACCAGGCGCATAGTGAGTTTAGTTATTGATAAGGTTATCAGAGCTTTCCCCAAAGTTTTGAGAGTAAGTGATCGTCGTAAAAGAAAGGTTGGGTCTGACAATAAGCTGTAAGTGTTAAAAGCTTCTAAAGTGCTGCTTAAGAGCATGTCGCAGGTGTTGTGCCGGCGTTACTTTGCGCTGCACATTCAATGGAACACTTTGAGGTTAAGCCGCAGCTGGAAGGAGGTCCTTTAATTGGCGATATAAAAGGTATCCCTTTTTGCAAATGACTATGGCTTATCTTTATCCATGTGCTAATTGTAGTGCAAGGTCTCTGTTTGAAAGCTCGACACCAGCCAAAATAATATTAGTTATGAAAATGAGAACTAAAACAACAACAATAAGTAGCATTGAGAACAAGAGAGGAAGGACATGGTGTGAAGTTATAATCACAGTTGGAAAACGTGCATTCCCATTGATTCGTTAAAGTTGGCGGAGGAAAATTACAAGTTCACTGCCTTGGTTGGTGGTGGTCTGGTGGCTTTGATGAAGTAATCTATTTTGGAAATAAGCTGCAATTTAGGGAAATTTATGGAAATGGCAAGCACACACTCCGCGAGAGATTAGAGTTCGTCTTCGACATGGGAGGCCTGTCTCGACTTGGGCATATTAAATTAAGAAAATTATTAATTCCTTGTCTTGCGTTAGCACTAGTGGAAGTGGAGCTAGTTTCGTAGTTTTCACCTCGACGGATGATGAACGTGTGCCGGGATGAGTTATAGAAAGTGAGCGAAATATACATCAGGGCTGCGACGTCACCGTCGCCATTGCCTCTCTGCCACATTCCGCGCAACGTCGGGTAATTAATATTCCAGGGAATCTTGTTGTCTAGTCATCAGTCAGAACGTTCAATGATTACCATCTGGAAGGTTTCTCAAGGTATGCGCGCAGGCTTTGTCTGCGCTTGGAGATTTTCTCAGCTGGAAAACTACTTAAATTTTAAATATCGTTTAGTGCACTCGACTGGCAGGAACAATTTAAACAAGCTGAAATGTTACCTGCCATTCTATCGCTTCGCATGGGTTTCAAAGGTAAAATATTACCCTAAGGATTCGTTTACACAGTGGCATTCGCCTGAAGTAAGCATATTCGCAATACGGACTAATAAGTCATAAGATAATGAAAGAATAGAACTTGCTACAAATGCAAATTCTTCTTTGCTTTGCTCTGATTTACTCTGCGTTGGTTTGGTTTTCTGCGAGGGAGGCATAAGTGGATTATCCAGTTAAATTCGACAGATATTTAAATAGGATGGATGAGGTCACTCGGCGTGGGTGGCTATATCGCATTTTACTTGTCGACCGGAAAGCTGAGACCCCATCAGGGTCGAGCCTAAAATCCCGTCCGTGTCCGACAGTGGCCGGCATATTCGGTGAGACTATGGGGATATACGATGCTGCCGCTGTCGCCGTCGTCGCTGTCGTTCGACGAACGAAAGAAAATCCGTTGGAATTGAAGCCATCGCTTAGAGATTGGATATTGAGCAAGGCGCATCGCACGGACCGAATCAATCCGCCATTTACTGTGGACAAATTCACCGATGCCATAGGATAGGATGGATGGTGCTTGCTGCTCACTGCCCGCAGTGATATATTGCACACGGCAGGACGATTTAAAATCGCCCTTCACTTCAATTCACTCCAATAATACACTCAATCGCACCTTAAACATTGATGACATCCTAATAATTTCGCCCTCGTCGTGGGAGTTGAGTATTCGTTGTTTATTCGTTTCAAGTGAAACGAAAACTATGTACGTATGTTTTGCATTGCGAGCGAACGTAACAAGTACTTCCGCAAAATACGAAAACTTTCTGGGCGTCCCATCGCATCGTCGTAAAGCGAATATGTCGAAACACATTGCTGGCTGTATAGCTGGATGGTGGTTTCGGGCTCCATGCGGTGCACTTGGGTATTTTTGTTGCAGAAAGTGGAGCAGAGCAGCCACAGCAGCTGCTATCGTTTCCTCGTTCCTACGACTCTTCGCAAAGTCGCATTTCGTCCTTGATGGCAACAAATGCCATTGTAAAATTGAATGTTTTCATTCGGTTAAAACCTTCAACATACATATCTACCTAAGTAAGTAGGTACATCTCAGTGATATACACAGTATCACAGTGTACTTGTGATATAATTGCACGATTATCCTTGTTAAAGTACTTCAGCCAGGGTGAGGGACGTGTGACATTTACTTTGCAAACATAAATTCGGTCGGGAAGCGATGGGGAGCAAGGAGCATTGTGGTGAGTGGGATGACGTTAAAGAGACGCTGAAATGCGTTCCACTTGAATAATATCGTGTCAACTTGTGTGTTCACACTTCCTCCCAAGGAATTAATAATTCCACACATACAAGGTGTTGCCCGCAATGCAAAGAAGTGAAGTTGTATAATATGTAATCGAACGATTAGCGCATTAATTATTAAAATCCACTTTGCGAAATCGAGGAAATACAATACAAGGCGTAATCGGAGCAGGAGCTGGCGGCGAAGATAAGACATTAAATTTTCATTGCCGGCGTGCTTGCGCTTGCCTTGATAATGCGGTTAGTCGTCGCGATCGCTCGTAATGTGCCTGTGCGCATCCTGACGATGGTTGTGTTGTTATTTGTGTATCGGTCGGGATTCGATCGTGGCAATAATTCAGAGAGCGACCGAGCAAGCGGAGAGTGTACTAATATTACATCGCATCGTCTGCAAAGCAAGGCATCGGATGGCGCTCGCTTGTTGGTTGCTAAACACTAACAACTGGAGACTGGCGGCGGCAGCAGCAGCAACAGCGACTTTGGAGGCAACCCGAAACCATTATCATCTGAACACTGGATGCCGCATTTAGTTTAGTTTAGCAACTTTAGCAATTCGAAATATCCCGATAAACATCTTATTAAATCCCCCGGCCGAATGCTAATGCGCAAAAATATCGCCGATTACTAATTTTTCCTTCCTCCTTCTAGCAGCTAATTTGCAATGTAGGCCAGCGGGCCGACGTTTATTTTCCCTAGAAACATCTCTCTGATTGGAGACCGCTCGAGTTGTTTGCAATGATAATTTCTATTTGCATATTTTATGAAGGAGTGAAGTCCGTCGACATGCTTTGCCCTGATTTGCTATGTCTGCACTCAATCCACTCATGTACAAATATAAATAACGCCCAAGAACGATAAACAAATATTTTCCAGCGCTCTCAAAAGTGTGCCATACGCATATTTGCTTCTTGTTGGAGAGAAGATATGTGCATGCAATGGAATATCAAATTCTGTGATTGCTCGTTTGATTTTTTAGGCACGTTAGATACAGCCTCAGTGACTTCATTTCAAAGATCTTAGCTGCTTCCAAGAGGAAGAGGACCGACCATGCGATAGCGGTTCGACAATTGCCGTGGCATGATTCCGGCAGTTGTTGAACCGCTTAAAATTTTTAAGTCCAAATTGTTAACAGGAGATGTGATTCAGTTTTAACAACGGATAGATAAGAACACTCGGTGGTCGAGTGCTTACGCGCTTGCTTGTCGAGCTCGTGTCCCGGGTTCGAATCCCGGCCGAGGCGACCGGCACTTTTTAAGAAATTTCAAAATGCTGTTGGCCATTGGACATCAATAAGTGACAGAAAAGACCACCAAGAGGCCTGTGAAGATAGGATAGGATAGGATGGTGTAAAGTGAAAGTGTAAGAGGAAATAAATAAATGAATAAATAAAAGCCAGGATCCAAAGTTCATTTTTAATTTTTGCGTCTCGTACCTTAAGTTTGAGCTTGTTTTGAGCCCACCCTCCCCGTCAGTAAGTTCGACTGTTCACCTCCGTGGTCCGTCACAGACTGACTCCCATTTCCCGATCTTAGTTACCATTACAGTGGGAGCTGTGTCGTCATCTGTAGACACCTAGGAGTCTTAATATTGCAGGAAACTGTTAGTTACAGGAACCTGTAAAGTTGGTAAGCCATAATAAATAAATAAACTAATTCCTCTCCAGTACTGGGAATCGAACCTGGGACGCTCGCTCGAGAGACCATGGACGCTACCACTGCGCCACTAAGTTTACTTTCTTTGGAATTGATGAAACTTTTACACTTTCTATCATTAGGTACATCATAGGTGTTATCGCATTTCTTCTCTTGCGCTTTGAGCACCTTCGCGACGTCAATAATCAATTCTCATGGCCTGCTCGTGCTCCCACATTCACTGTTGGTCCTCCGACATGAAAAACATATTTTTGCTTGGCAAAGAGATGCAAATGCACAAACACGGCTGGTAGACGTGGCGCTCTGAGCTGAATTTTTCCTAAATTTCAAACAGCAAACGCATTTTCGTGCGCCTCAAATATTTCGTGCGCGACGACGAAGTTGCACATTTATTACATTACGTTCGTTTGATGTGAAGTGACGAGAGGAGATTTGCTACAAACCGGCACAAAAACAAAGCAAAACCACTCTTGGAATAAAATATTCGTGGAAAGTGGAGAGTGGGTGGCAGATTGAGTGAAATTTGCGCATAGCGCTGCACTAAACACTGGGAATGACTAAAGTTGTGGACAGATTGTAAGACGTTGCATTCGTTATGCATTCGGCATGTCATTCGTGATGCCACCGCTACCGCTATGTCGGTGTGTCTTGTATTATAGTTTAGCTGGCGTGTCATGCGAGTTATACACTCGTTGCTTATCAATAATGTATGAGGCGGGAGCGCAGCGCACGGCGACCGCAAACCTAATACAATGCACAACCGCCTCCACTGCTGCCGCTGCCGCAGTCTGTCAGCCAGTTTGTAGATGATGTGTAAGCAAAATACCTACCCGTTGCTAGCAAACACACGTACAAATCACAGCTATTTGAATTATAGAATTAATTAAGGATAAAGTATTCTCATATGTCACGTCGCCGTCGTATGGCTCTATCCACAGGAAGTAGGTACCTAAAGTAAAATATGAACAAACAAGTAATAAATTTAGCAAAGAAAATACCTTATTAATTTTGTTGCAAGGCAAACAGAGTTAATTTAGACTTGATTACGGGTTAATTTCACGTTATCAGCTTAATAGAGAGGTGGGTTCGTCGTAATTCGTGTGCGTTCACCCTTATCACTTTGTGCGAATGGTGTATCCATAGGTCGCTATCGCAAATAACAGTTTGTTTGAGGAGGGAATCATTCAGGGTGGTAATAGTGCGGACACACGCAAGGCGGTAGCGGCATCGGCGGTGTTCTTGAGGAAAGGAAAGCGTCATATCATTAAGACTTGACTTCGGATATGGAATTCGGAATCGCATCGATGGGGTGTGTGTTCGGAATGATTCTCTGAACGTAAACGTGGACTGCTGCGCTGCGATGCGATGCGTTAGGGCACTGAAAGTGATCGTGATTAGATTACGGTTATTGGATTTCATTTAGGTGCTCGAATGACTCGAGTCGACTTGCCTTGACTTGACTTGACAGCAGGGAAGAGCAGAGCACGAGCAGACATGAAGGAAGGGTTGAGAATATTGGATTTGATTGGAAAATTTATTTTTAAATGCTGCATTATATTATAGTACTAAATCCTAGCAGTTGAAGGGTACAATATTTCGCACCTGACTATCTGATTGATATTTAATATTATTTACATAATTAATTCTGCTTTCCGATTTAATATTTGATTTCGGAATTAAATTCATTTGACGCGTTATTATAATAACTATACTGATGGAATATGCATGGCGATGTGAGTTGATGAACGGAGGCATCAGTTTGGCTTGTTATTAGATAGATGTTGTTGTCATTGGGTCTGGGTCTAGCTTGTAGAGGAGGCGAGGAGGCATCTGTATTGTACCCGGTGCGAAAATAGCATTGTTGTACCTTGGGTACAAGAACATGTAGATGTGGAGGAATACTCAGTGGATGCATTGTGTGCTTGGATGTCTGCCTTCGTCTGCGATCTAATTCAATCTCGCGCATGACGCATTTCCATTACGTTTAATGTGATATCTCCACCATAAGCAAAGCAGCACCGCACAGGCTGCGTGGCGGCAGGCAGTGAACTCATTACGGCGATGAATGCTGCATGCACCCCCAATGCCGACGGACGGCGGCAACCACACCGAACGCGAACTGGAACGCAAATACTCATTACACGTTATGATTTAACATCTCATATCGCATTGAGTGATGTGATAGCTGCGACGAGTACGTGATTATGGGGATACTCACGCATCATATCAAACGGCAGCCCTTGCTTGATCAGCAATCGATTATCTGCGCCGATGGCAGCGAATTAATAACCGGAACACACGACCGGCTACTTGTCAACGCATGCAATGCGTGCAATTACTTCATCGGCGCACATGTGCAAGTGTCGATTGGATTGTCGCAATACTCTCAATGCACTCCCAAAGAACTGACTTAATTGATTCGATAGGAGAGCGTGATCGCATTTGAAAGGGAAAAAGGAAATCCCAAGCCAAAGGGATTAATTAGCGTCATTTGACCGAAGCCGGAAAAGCATAAAACAGCAGCTGCCGTCAATTTCGCGTCGCATTTGCCAGTCAGAGTCAGCATTTGGGGCGGGCGGCTTCAATCCTTCAGATCGCTCGATATTATTAGCGAATGTTTATTCATTTTATTTGCAGTGCGTTGTGGCTTTGTTCGGCTGGCAAGTAAACGCCTGACTGATTGGTGTTGGTTGAGTTTTCATCGTGTGCAAAAATGTAGTTTTAATTAAATCATCAGCCAGAAATGCACCGCTCGGTTCCGTTCTGTTCTGTTCTGCATCCATAGGCAAAGCGTGCGATGAGCTGCTGCACGTGTATATGCATAATTCGTCCGTATACCTATGTACATATGTGCAATATCACAAGGCTCGTGTGTATAGTGTGTGGCAGTAGTCGCTGATGCAGTTGGTTGAGGCGGCACGCGTCTGCCACTGACATCACAGTAATTTAACTGTAATTAAAATATACACTCAGCGCCGAATTTTCTGCTTACACGCTTTGATGGTCGCGACTCATTCACTTGATGACTCTCCACTAACCTACAATACAATTCAGTGGAGTTGGTTGCGTTACCTGTGTAAACATGCATAGTTTTTAACTTTTCCTCTTTGCTGGCCACAGGAGTTTGTATGAACGGGAGATGGCGTAGCACGTCCGACCCGGATGTAGTGTACTATGCTGAGCCGGTTGGTTGATTTGTGGTCGAGCGAGGAATTACTGTAAGCAGAGACGTTACTCCTGCTGTCTGCGGTTAACTGCTTTCTATGATTTAGAGGCCGCAATCAATTCCGACGGACTGTGTTTAGGCAGCAGCAGTGCTAGTACCTCAACGCTGAACGAAGAATAGGCTCAAGCTCAGCTCGGGTTCCATTCCGGCGTGTAATCCACGCATCTTCGTATGAGGCTATGTTAGTGTGTACTGTACACTCCATATAGCCGCCCACGAGGCCAGGATCGACTTTTCTCGAGACGCTATACGCTCTGAGAGCAATTGCTTCAAGCAAGCGAAAGAAGCACAGCACAGCATAGCACGGTGACGTGACGCAAATGCTACTGTTCTCAAGGGAGCCAATCAACCCACGACGCCAGCTTTGTTCTTTCGCTCGCACATAAAACCCATCCGAATATACACCCACTACAATTAACAATTCGCTGCTTCATCGAGCGAGAGCGCAAATACAAGTACAAGTACAAGCGCGAACCCGAAATGGTAGATGTCAAATGGCTTTTGGCAAATGTGGTGAGTGATTTCTGTTTGTCTGAAATTGCATGTTGCGTGATCAGTTCAATTGAAGATTGGCTCAACTGTCGGCGCCTTCGGTGCCTTGTTGTTGTGTTGTGGGTGCACCTTCAACTAAATGCCACGTATATAACATTGGTTTAACGTTATCCTATCTATTTAGGACAGTCGTTCCTCGGAAGCCAGGCGCGCCGAAGACGTAATTCTAGTGAGCGCGCCAGCGCGAGTGTGTGCTGCCGCCGCCGTATTGTGCAGCGAGCGACATCAAGTTTGCCGCTGCAGTAACAAGAAAGGATCAACAAGAACCGAAACTAGGCGACGCGACGTATAACTAACTGTAAGTCACCTGAAGAGACGAGTGCTGTTGCTCGGCGCATTCATGAGAAAATAATTAACCGCAAAAATGTCAAAGACGAGACGCTTACTTAAACTATATACCAGCGGATGAATTATGTCCGTGGCTGACGTTCAAGAAAATGAAGAAGATTTTCGTCGCACAATCGCGATGTCAAATATTCGAGGGTAATATTTTTTCGCGTGCGCTGTCAACGACAAATAACCACACGCAAAAACCACCGCACTTTATTTGTCCTCGTCGCTCTTGCTTTATTTCAATCTTTATTAAACGTTCTCTCTCTCTCTCTCTTCGGTTCCTGTAGGCCGCAAGTGGCATTATTATTATATATTACGTGAAACAATTTCTAAGAATGGATGACTTAATGAAATCCCAGGGAAAAAATATGTCTTGGGTTGGCGCACGTTTCTCCCAAAAAAGTGACATAGTATCAGAAGCGAACAACTTCTTGCAACTAAAAAGTGTTTGCGTTATTGTCTAGACGTAAATTAATTACACGATGGATTTTGCATGGATAATACTTAAGATATTAATCGATTTTTCAATCAAAAGACATGACAATATTTGTTAAGGGAGGGAAACAGAATGTCTCTTGAGAGTTGAGAGTCCAGACTCTACTTTCAGAAGAGTGTTATTACCAGTGGGGGTGTTTAATTTAATTCAATTAAAAGGCAATGCATTTTTTCATTAAATTCACTTTAAATTCCAGTCCAGGCGCATTTAATTGCAAGCGACCAAAGCCAAAAGCAGGTTTTATTGCTTTTATATTGCTGACAGTTTCAAATTAACTACTTTCTCCCTTAAATAGATTTAGCGTTGGTGGCATGGCATCTACGATTGACGCCCGCTGCCACCCGGACGACCTCGGCATTGTTTTGGGGAGTATTATCTGCCTGGGCAGTCGGCGCACCGCTTATGCTTGTTAGTGAGACAATTTAAAGTTGCAACTTCATAATGAAAACAGCTGGATTTCATGCACTAGCGCGACAGCAGCGCCCTGCCTGCCAGAAGAAGCCGCTGGGCTAGGTGCAGATGTCGCAATTCTGCGGTCACTAATTTCATTCCAAACCCGGTGGTTAATAATAACGCAAATCCTCGCCGAGTCAGACTCAACTCTAAAACTTATTCAGCTTAGTTGATCCTCAGCTGAAAGTATTGTATTGTAAGCCACCCGCCGCCGCCGTACACTACATTTAAGTGAAACATTTTTGCGCACTGAATAAAAATCCCTATTCTTATTCTTATTCTTATTCATGTTCTTTGCCGACTTCTTCACTTTGTCTGCAGTGATTTACAACAGAGTCAGTCGCACATTTGCATTTGCTATATTTATTTGTTTTTCCGCTGTCGCGTTGCATTGCATTGCGTTTCACGTAAAACCACATTCAAGTAAAGAATAAAGCAGAAAAGCCCTGCGAGAAGAAGCAGTGGGCGAGCTAAAAAATTTATTGTGTATTCAATTAGATAAAGAGAACAAAATTTTATTGCATTCAAGTCGCGCGTGCATAAAAAGCGTGCTAAGTGTTCGCAGAAGAAGAAAGACGACCGCGCGACGAAATAAAAACACAAATCTAGAGGCGGAATAAAAGCGGCAAAGTTAACGCTGTATGAAATTAACCTAAGCGTTGTTGTTCGGTGTTTTGTATTATTGAAGAACACGCTTTGGTCTTGGAGGAAGGAAGTCTGGACGGCAAATTGTGTTTTGTTATTTTAATTCGTCGCACATTTAGACAATGCGATTTAAAACAAACAGCGAGTAAACGTGAATCAACCGAACGAACGGCTGGTGGGCATGAGGATGGGGGTTTTAGGCGAGTTCAAGACGGAGGCGGCTTGAAGTTACTGCCTACGAGCGTCAATAGACGCTGGTGGCGGCGGCGGCGGCGACCGAAAACTTTTTAGCCGAGGGGTTGAAGCTTTTAATTCTTTTATATATTTTTATTGTGTCGATGGCAATGAGACCGATTTCCTTTCCTTCGTGTTCCTTTCGTTTGCTTCAGCGAAAGGAAGGCGGCGAGGAAGGGCTAAGGGGATGAGAACGGTGTAAAAACAAGACACTTAATCGAATTTCGTTCTTTTGCGCCTCGCGTTCCATTCTTTCGTTCTTATCCGGGCATTTCCAACTTTGTTTTTGTTCGATGGCCGCCAACACTTGAGCCGGGGGCGGCAGCCCGACGCGGTTTTCCATCACTTCTCTTCAGCCAGCGAAATTCAAATTCAATTCGCCGCCACTCAACGCTCTCTTCGATTGTGCAAGTCCGGGGGATAATATGCGAAATAACTTTTCAATTTAGCAGCGGCCGGCAATTAGCATTCGCGTGCGCAAACTTTTTTAATTAATATTTTTCCTTATTTTGATTTTAATTACGTTTGCAAATTGAATGTGTTTTCAAGAAATACTTCTTATTCAATAAAATACAACAAGCGCACAATGCACAACGTCGATAATTGTCAAATACATACATAATTCAATTAATTATGCTCATTATTTTCATGACTCATGAAAGCATCTTCAGTTATTTTGGGACCAGAGCCGTTGTGGGATAATAAATCATAAAAATTGTTTATGAAGACGTGTCAACAGCCAGACTTGTACTACTTCTGGAAAGTTTTTCAAAAATAACTTGATGAAAGGCAAGGATGGGGAAACCTATTTATATTTTCGGAATTTAATTGAACACTGGAGCATATTGTGTAGTGACTGGAGTTGATGTAGGTGAAAAGGTCGATCGGCATCGACGAATACTGATGCGATGCGAGAAGACGTCCAGGGCAGGATAACACAAGACGAGGAGGGCGCTCGACATGGCTTGGCTTGGCTTGGCTTGGCTTGGCTTGGCTCGGCAACTTCCTTAAGCTTCCTGCGCCGGAAACGCATTTCTTGCCACTCTATTAACTCCCTAGCACGTACGCCGCTTTAACTAAATCGATTACAGTTTATTTAATCCATTACACCGATTTTAGTTTTATTCGCTATTCAGTCCCTTTCTCGCCCGCTAGCTGCCGCATATTCAATTACAATCAAACAATTCAGCACGAGTGCTATTAGTTCCGAGTGTATTTCATTAACTCGCTGAACAACAAACTTGTGGAACTTCGGTAACTTGTTAATCAAATACAAAAGGCAATATTTTTCAGCAAACGACCAAATCTCGCAGAGCAACGAAAATAAAACCAGCTGGGATGTCGTAATCTAACCATAAAGTAATCATCTGCCCCTAGATGTACGTCCGTTCACATTGTCTTTGCGCTGGCGAAAATGACGCGCCGCGTTTATAACAGTGAGTCGAGTCTTCTCTTCTGCTCATGAATTATTTATGGCTCATGGGAAATTCAGTTTGGCTGGAAGAAAACGCATACGAAAAGAAAATGTTCTTAAGATGATAAGCACACACAGACAACTATCGCACGTCTTAGGCAAATTCCTCATTGATGTTGAGATGAAAATATCCAACAATTAATTGCGAATTGAATTGGAATTCACTTCAATCAAAGTGTTGAAGTGCCGAGCGTAAACGTAAAGAAAAGCAATTTACATTTCTTCGGTTGATTTGGCGTGCAATCGGCGCTGAGCGCGTGATTTATTTAAGTAATTATTTAACAGGTCGTCTGGACGGGCGTCCTTTCGATTTCCGTTCGTCCTTTCCTGCTACCTGCCGCATGCATGCGTAAATATTTCCTGATTTGAATCAACTTGAAAAATTAACAAGCAAATAATTGCCAATCAAATATTAAATTAAATCAAATTCAATTCCTCGCCGAAAATATATTACAATTGCAATCAAAATATTTTCATTGCATACGTTCATAGGTATGTTTATATTCGTCTTGGGAATTGTGATTTTCTTGGCTAATTAATTAATTTATTAATTAATTAATAGCGTAGGAGCGTATGTAGGTATATATTTCTTCATATTAGTTGAGAAACAAAAGGAAGCTCACGCCTCGCGTGTTCTCATTTGGATTCTTGTTTGTTTTCAATTAAATTATCGCAGGAGAAAGGGTTGCTTGAATAATCTAAGAATACTAGTTTCAGACAAGCAGAACTTTTTAGGCGTCTACAATATAAATGTTTAACTCACGACTGTCAGCACTGAACAAAGCGAAGAAAAACAAAAGCCCAAGCGATAAAACCATATAACGAGTTGAATTATATCATGGCAAAAACCGACAATGTAATTAAGCAAAAACTGTTTAATATCATAAAGATTTTCTTTGTGGATTGGTAACATAATATGAATAGTAAGAAATTTCTATAGAGTTACAAAAAATTCCCCCATGGGAAGACAGCAGGTACCTACTTTCATTAGACTTAAGTATACATTGTGCAGTTCTAATGAAATATTAGCGCCGCATTAATATTTGACAAAACACTGACGCATTCAGCGAAGATGATAGTTGATGGCGAATGAAGAGTGGCGGCTGTAATAGTCAGTCATCGTTCACGCGCAAACGAGCGCGGCTCGCTGATGATGGATCGTGCCGAAGACGTCGGAAAATTAAAGATAAGAAGAACTTGGGAATCACTTTTTCATGTTTGCACCATGATAAATAATTCATGTAGGCCGCCCGCTACAACTGTGTATTTCGTCACCGTTTTTTGCCGACTCCTCTCTCCGTTCGCGTCATAACTATTGTACTTTTTCTCCATCTCGGATAAACCACAATGTGTTGCTCACTGGGGACTGAAGCAAAGCAAAAAGTTAAGCTCTGTCCAAAAGTCTAACAGCCGTAGAAAGGAGTGAAGATCAGGATTATGAAGAGAAAGGCGTTGAAATCAAGTACGAAGTGCGAAGTGCGAAGGTATTTTCATTAACTTCAACTGCGGAGTTGCGTGATTGATGCGGAGTTGCGTTGCGAAGAGGTAAGTGACGGGCGAGAGTGTATTGCATTCTTCGCATTTTTGCGTCCGAAGGGGGCGAAATCAGTTGCGCCACTTTGGGCACGAATAAGGCGGCAATCAAGTGTCCTTCAGGCATCCGCCCGGAGGGCGATCAGGTTGCGGTACGGCTGAAGCGAAATGATAAGTGTCGGAGCGGATGCTGGGATCCTGTGGATTGATTGACAGTAGCGGTTGAAATTTTGCGCTCGATCTCCCAGCTCTGCCGTCTGGAGAGTAAATTACTGAACGAACGGACGGAGGTCGAAATTCTACAAGTACTTCAGGCGTTTACTGCTTGGAATGCCAATCGAGTCGTGAGGTGGTAGCCAACCTCAATACTAATCTTTCATTGACACATATCAGAGGAACTATTTGAAATATTGGGAATGAAGTTAAAAGAAATGCAAAATGCTTGGATTTGATATTGGTGGGAGTGGCGGCGGTGCCGACAATGTTGTACTTGGTTGTATTCCTGCTGCGGATGAGCGGAGGCAGCGGCAGAAGCAGGAACAGGAGCAGGAGCCGAGGCGGCGCTGTTGGAATCGCAGCGACGCCGGCGACGCGCAGCCTCGCATGTGGAAAGGGAGAGAACTAGATCAGTTTCCGCGCGCGCTTCTCCCAAACAGTACGCGGTCGCGTTCAGGTTCCTGCTGCTACGATCGGCCTCACTCTCAGTCGCAGTTCTCTTATCTCGCGATGTTCTCCTCGCCGACTTCGAGTGCAATGCGAAACCATGTGTTACGAGACCTCCTCGTGCTGTTGTCACATTAAATAAACTCTAGAAAGTTGATAACTCATAAGTGTTTGTTCAGGTTAAGTGGCGTTTAGCGGTGGTTTTTGGTTTGTTCTGTGACACCAGGAAGGAAACATACCAAGATACCAGGATGCTGCTGCTCATCTTGACCGTCATCACCGGTTAGTCTCAATCTTTTACGTTATCTTTGTGCCGTCATTGAACGCACACCGTTCGTGTTTTAATGCAAAGCAATGTAGAAAACAAGTGAATAAATGTCAAACCAAAGGCGATAAAGGAAAATAATGGGCGACTGGTGGTTTAAACGTACAAAAGCGAATCAGTGTTCGGAAAGTTTTTTCGGCAGGCAGAAAGTTGGCCTGCGGTTTTAAATCGGAACGTGGCTGGGGCATTTCTGCTCAATTAAACAGCATCCTCATTGTGTTTGCATTCGGCGACGGTGGCAGAGGGGCGGCAACGCCTCCACGCACTTTACTTCAAGAAAACTGCACCGGCTGTAAAAAAGTTCTACGCTTTTCTCTCCTCAGACAATATGAAATCCACTGGCAATGAGTGTAAAAACCAACAAATCTGGTGTTTTTTTTCTTTATCAGCTGTTATATATTTGTTTTTTACGCGAGTGAAAAGTTAGGCGGGGATTTAATCGCTTGCGTAATTGAGTTAATTTTTTACACTCCAAAGGGGTTAATTTATCGCGAGCTAAACTGACCATGAAATTTCATCTTATGCTTGCCCTAAGCAGAAGCAAAGGGAAAGGTATTACCTTTCCATTATGCCATTAGCGTATTGTTTATTTACGTTTGGTCAGTGGAAGTGTAATAAATCAAGCGCAATAGCAATGCGCATCGAACCCCAATTGCATCCGGTTGCAATCCAGCAACAAATTGCTTCCTCTGGGCAAAGTAACACGACGATGGATGATTGTTTCTTGCTATTGTAAAGTCAAGCCATGGCTGAGCGGGGCTAAGCTAAAGCTGAAACAAGGCACAAGGCGATATCGAACGTTTGAGCGCCCGCAACCGAGTCGCTTATTAAATTAGGAAATTAATTGGGAACTTGTTACTTGCGCCTTTTGCCCTACTAGCAGCATATTCCACTCCACTCTAGTCGTCTTGCTGTATCAAGCCCAAACTGGCAAGCGAGTTAAAACTATAAGAGCCTATTGTGTTCCCTTCCAGTCTATCCCCGGGATGAACATTCATCCGAATGCCATGCGTTGCCACACGGGATGAAATTTAAGTTTGTGTTTGATGCATGAGCATGCTGCTCATAGCGCACTTCACGTTCTAATTTCGGTAAGATGATCGGGAAGCCGCAAATTAAGTTCGATAGATAGATAGATATTTCAAATCGTGTTTAGATTTTCATGGGATTAATAATTTTAGGCACATGTTGTAATTAACTAAAATCAGTCATAACTCTTAATTAATAGAAATTCATTTATATATTTAAGGTACTTTTAAATTAATTAATATTGACAGACATTTATACATTTTAATATTATACTTTTTTCGTATTTTTCATAAGTATGAGACTCATATTCAAACGTAATATTAATGCAAATGTAAACACAGAACTTGAAAAGCGAGCGGGGAAATGAATTCAAATAAAAAACGAAAAACAGCTCGCGGGTGCGTAATTATTACGGCACATAAGGTTGGGAATTACAAATTCACGCGACGCTGGCACGTGCATTTGCGGGAGCGAAAGGAAGGAAGAAAGAAAGATGTGTACGCGCACAGAGCTCGCACATTAAGGAATTATAAATGTAATAATAAGGGCGACGGCGGTGGCGGTGGCGGTTGCTGTGGTGGCGCGCAATAATGTGGCGGCCCTAACGGCGACCAAAAAATTTGAATTTTAAGTCAATTTCGTATTCATGTATTCTGCGCAATCTCTGGTCGGGTCACCGCCACAACCACTGCCGTCGCCTCATCGTTATACTTGTTTTATGCCTTGTACGATGTACCATTGCCGCCTCCACCGATAATCTGCGAATGTTACTTACGATTGACGAGTATTTTTTGCGTGCAGTCTGCAGAATTTATTTCTTTGATGAACCACACACTTTGACGACCACAAACCGCAAACCGCAAACCGAAATTTGGGAGAAGGCTATGCATAATGCGCCTCCAGGGTGATCTCCGTCTGAGAAGTGTCTTCACGTGGAGTGTCGAAGTGGTTCATTTTTCTTTTTCCTCTTTTTGGTTGTTGCAATTTACTGTTGCGCGCTTTTCGCAATAAAAATGCAAATTTCCAGTTTTAATCTCGACCTCCGCGCGGATACCGCGAGGTAATACAATAGACCGGGAAGGCGGAATTCATTCCGCAAATAATAACAACAACAACAACTCTTATATGAGTGGAATATGCTACATACAAAACAAGATTAAAAATGCGATCAATATTGCCTTGAATTGTGATTGAACAGAACCGATTTAATTATCAATAATATATCAGCTTCAACACAAATGAATTAATTAAATCTATTATTCATGACATGTGTATTAATTACATAAATACACATTAGTAAACATTGCCAATTAATGTACATTTATTAATAATAATATTTTACAAATAATTCAATCACATTTCACAATAATAATGTACACAAATTGATGATTTTGGTGAAAAAGATAAATGAGGTTCAACAGGGAAAGTTAAAAAAATATTAAACCAACCCCAGAATAAAAATATGTCAGTACTCAATTCACAAATGGAAAAAGCCTCGTAGTTATTTATTTATACCGTTAATAAAAACGCAATGAACGCTCGCCCAACAAATGAAATGTGAAAAATGATTGTCAAGATATTTTTATGCATGGCTGCTGGCTGGACTGATGATTAAATGGCATTATATTAGAGAGAACTATGCACGTTTTATATTTATGACTGCGACTGTCATATATAAAGAATTTCAGTCACATGTCGTTCCTTGAGGAGTGGACCCAAGGCATTCTATGGCTTTGCTTTTAATCCAATTTGAAAATGTATCTGTATCGTGGAATATTATCAGGTAGCTGGAAGATAATCAGGGTAAACTTCGACCATCAAGAAGTCGTCATGTTAATGTTCGTTGTGCGTGCCTGGGGATCGTAATATTTTTTGTGCTGCTGATTCCTGCTTCCCACAGGCAGTGAGGGTCGTAAAACGGGAAATCCACGGAAATATAATTTCCTAATAGCCGCACAACATATTTTTTATTTATCTCGATGAGGCAAACAATACTTCATTTCGGCGCTTATATTACTTTCCTGCTCATTAATTAGTGAAGTATTTGTTCAAGACTGCGTGAGTGAATGAATGAGTGAATGCAATGAAATGAATGAAAACATTGATAAACTAAAGTTAAATAACACGTGCGTGGGTGAAAACTGTATTAGAAGTAGGAACGGAGCTGGTTGGTGTATGAATGAACAAAGGGTCAAACAGTATGCATAGTTGGTCCTGATGCTTGTTGCGTTTGCATGCATGTCACTCAGCAGTGAAGTTGTAACAACGCGTTCGTTCAACACGAAGTATTACAACGAATTAGGGAAAGCGCGAGCGCATGCGGTCGCGACGCCTTGTAGATGCTAACTGCTGCTAATTTACGTCGATGTTGCTGGAACCGCAGTGCACACACTACACACGTATACGGGTTGAATAAATTTTCCTTCAGCTCTGCAGCGCAACACAACACAACACCACACACCCGAACGGATGAACTTGTTAAAGTCATCAACGCGTCTGTGTGCGCCTAATAAATATTGTTTCAAGTCCCACTCGTGGCACTGTGTGCATGCATCGGTCGTTCTTTTCTTTTTCTCAGTGGTGTATAGTGGGTGGCCAGCCATCAGGGGTGATGAATGTGTCCGAGTGACACAAGTCCGTAATTAAAATTTTATTGTTGCTTGCATTATTCGAGTCGTGTGTTTCAATGTATATATTTTCATACATATAATACATTCAACACGCCCTTGGCCAATTTATCATCTAGATTTCGTACTCAAGTGCCATAAAACGGAGTAATGTCGTTCGTACGCTTGCGCCTTTCTTGTTTCCTTCCTCCTCTATGTGCATACAGCTTTATGAATTCATTTCATATTATGACTAATTGGATTTTTCTTGTATGCATGTACAGGCTCGTATTTAATTCTCGCGGAATTTATGCATTACTTTCTTGCTTCTGCTTCTGCTTCATCTCTTCTTCTGTGGAAAAAAGCATACCTAATACGTACAGCGAGTACAAATTGCCGACTTCCGCTTATTGTTTCATTTCAAATATTACATTTTAATATTAATTTTTATTACATTTCGCTGAGATTAAATTCATTCTCGCATTTACACATACTTTTAGTGTAGTGGGTAGGTGGAAGCTAGGCAACCAGACTGCCAAAGTCCAGCGGAATTGACGTAGATTAACAATCATTTGTCATAAGAATAACGTGACTTCTACTATATAGACGACTACTTTGTAAAGTAAAAAAATCCTCAAGGGACATGTACTCATTAATAACACTCTGAACGGATATTAACAGCTATAAAGAACGCGCGAAACACGGAAAACAACGAAACAACACACAAAAAATACTCAGATATTTGGTATTTGCTAGATTTGTTGCCGGGTTGTACGCGACGCCGATATCTCAGCGTCGAGACGCTTACAGACTAGGATATCGGAAACCCGATCGCGCTCTTGTCCAACGGATAGCAGATTATATTGGGAAGACGACGGGTATCATTTATAAAAGTTTCTTCCACTCTTGTTGTGCGCAAGTACGATAAATAAAACAAAAAAGAGTGAATTTCCAGAATGTTCAATGCCGAATGAATGTTTTCGTGTTAGAATTTTCGGATTTAATGAAAATGTTAAGCGGTGTTACTGGTGCACAAAGCGTCGGTCATGATCCTTTTAATTAATCCGAACTCCATGCGGCAATGCATGGCAATGCAGCAGCAAAGTACATCAAAAGCGGGCGATGAGCAAAGAAGAAGTGACTCGGCAATGCTGGGTATTTTATAAAATGTGAATTTGCACATCATTCAAACGGTATCTCCTTCAGACGTGTATGCAGTGCAGCGCACAGTGAATGCATTCAGAACACGCCAAGAGAACTGAGAAACATAACCCAACGTACCTTACAGTTGGCAACTCTGCGATGGTTGGATGCACTGCACAAAACGAAGAGGGCGCAGCGCATACTCCACACGCACTCCACTCTCCCTTAGAGACTCGCCTGTAGGCATAATTAAAACCTTAATTATGGTTTACGAATAACGCGAGCGCGTTTTTTCACCGCTCGCTTGAATGCAACATGTTTGAATGCGCAGGCATGAATACACGCGGATTTTATTACGCCCAAGAGAAATAATTAGAGATTGTGCGTATTTCTCGGAGCGTGAGAATCAATTTGCAGGTTATATGAAAAAAATTGCCACTAGTCCTAGGCCTGGGCCCGCACAAGTCTTAATATTCGGCGAAGCGTTTCCAGAGGGCTTTCATTTCAATTTCAACGGATGCATTCCCAACTGGAATCCTTGAAAGAGTGCGCTTGCGCTTGAGCTTGTGCCGCTCTCAAGCTGGTATTTTGCACCATGGACGACGCTTTTACAACACGCTGGAATGCGTTCGTTCTCTGGAATGCAAGCGATTCTGCATTTCTCGCCGCGTGAAAAGGCATTACAGCTGCCCTCCAACGGCATTCTAACAAAACGGCATATTTCTCCCTCTTGATAATGTTGTAAAATCCACTTTTTCCCTTTTCTGGTCTTCGTGTTGTTGCTTGCCTTGCCTACGTTCAAACAAACAAGATGCGGTAGCTTGAACATCAATTAAATATTTTTGGCATGTTTGCCCGGCTGAGCAATCTCTGCCTGAGTGCAGCGCAATGTGTCATTTGAGGATTGATGCGATGCTGCTGCTGGTGGTAGATGGGTTGCCGACATCATCAGCATCAAGCGTGGTGCGAACGAACACTTCGTAAAAGTTTTCTCATCAAAACTATTTATGCACGCAAGAGTTGGCAGCCGTCGCAGTCGCGCACCCCGCCCGCCATTGCACTCCATCTTTGTCACAGCCGATGCCAAATCGGCAAAGAAACCGAAAACACGTTCGTTTCTTCCAGCGTGTGGCGCGGCGCGCGCGAGCAATCTCGTTATCGGAGTTGTTGATTCAAGAAAATTGAATTTAAAAATTAGTTTTCAATTACGTCACAAACTTATTTCCCTGCGAGTGATTTGTTATCATCCATCTACCGGCAGGTGGAGAGGTGGAGCGGTATTGACATGCAAAGTGGGTTGTCTACTCTTACTCTGCGCGCATACAGGAAACTTAATCCATTACACGAATCGATCCAGCCATCCTGGCGCAAATGCTTTTTTAACAAAGTTATTCAAGGCCTGTAGACGAATCATAATTAATTGAATTAATTAGCGAGCCATTGATAGGAAAGCACTCGACGGCATGTGCGAGCAGCGGGAAAAAATCGCTGAACAAATACGCCTTGAATGCGCTCTCGAGTTGAAGTTGGAGTTGTTTTGCCATTTCCGCGCCGCTGAGTTTCCGACTTTCCATTCGGTCTCTGCGTTTCGCAGCACGTACATACGATGCCTGTGTGGTTGGTTGTCTAGCCGGCGATAGTTCTGAAAGTTATTAATATCATAAAAGAGGGCAGCTCCGGTGAATACAGCCCTAATTGCAGGGCCGCTCACGGCAGGAACCTATTATAATATACTAAACTCATTCATTTCATTTGAATTCATTTCCCACTTTTGTTTAGACTCGTTCCTGCTTGAGCGCTAATTGCATTGTCGTAGATTAGCCGGCACTAGTTGGTGGATAATTGTCGCACGCGAACAAAACGACAGCAGCAGTGAAAAACAAACAGAAAAGCGAGAAAAACAAGCTCAATACGTGAATGGCAGGTACGCAACTCGACGAACAAGCGAATTTGTACTCGTGTTCCAAAAGTGCCAGAAGCGGTGCGCGCTGCTGTAAATGTTGTTCCGGTTGTTTCGATACGCTGTTCTGTTCTGTTCCGTTCCGTCTTTCGGCTGGCATTAGCGCCGGTGTATCGCTGGAGGGAAATGGAAAATTCATGTTCGCATAAAATGAATATTCATTCGACGAAAAAGCGACCAAGACTGAGATGGAGATGTGCGATGAAAGAGCAACATGCATATTTGCACTTGCAACCGGAGGAAATTCTGTTCATCTGCTGCAGTAAATTAATAAAAAACAAGACGGAAATAAACATGGCAGATCACACTCTAAGACGTTGCTTTGCTTTGCTTTGCTTTTCGTTTCTGGGGTGGAAAAGCGAAGAGACAAAATGAAAGAAAAGCAAACGTAAAAGAGTAAACCTAATTATGAATTAGTTTTTACGAGTGGAAAGCGTAAAACACAGCCAGCAGGAAATGAAAGAAAGTAGGAAAGAAACTCGAGCTTCAGCGGAAATGCACGCGGATTCTGGTGTAATTCTGCGCGAAATGCAACTTGTAACCAACTGGTCGTAGTGGCGCTAGCGCGGTTCATGTCAGGTTGAAGACGTAGCGGAATCTACGCTGTGCGGTGGCGCCACCGAATGGCGCATTACATTTTTCAATAAACATAAAGTCAACTCAAGTCGACCGGTTTGGTTTGGTTCACTGTCTGCCATTGTTGAGCCAGAGGCAGTCGTCGCTGAAGGAAGGCAATAAAGGATTACCGCGTATCTCGGTGATAATCTTTGCGCTCCGTGTGCATTGACGTGAATCATTTGTGTCGCTGCGTCCACACGTGCAATTCATTGCCCAATTTATGCATTATTAGCCTTTTGTTTGCAACAAACCAAATTAGTTGCCTATTAATTTACACAATTACTCTCAGGGCTGCGCTGTAAATACACTACGCATAATTTATTATATTATTTTGTCCGGCAAACTGTGAAATCATACTCATATTGAAATGATTTTTATTTTGATGATTGGTGCAACAAGCATGAAATAACTCATAAAATAATAACTATCCTATTATAAATAATGCTTCAATTTTAAGTTTTATATTAAATTATTACATTACATTCGCGTTTTATCAACAACCGCTAATTCACTATCAAAATAACGCATGTGCCTGCATTAATTAATATTTTAACTTTGATAAATCCCAAAATTTAAACAATTTTTAAAATAAACGTGTTTATGCTTTACTGAGCATGAAATGTATGAATGAACGATCCAACATTTTAAAGAATTAATTTACTTGACGAGAGAGAAGCGTATTTAAAAATAAAATATACGTTGTACGCATAAGTAATTGAATTTTATTACAAAAAAGCCCAAAAACAATACTAAATGTTATGCAAACAGGAGCAATACGTAAAGGTTTAATACAGTAGGTACATAATCTAATTTTGTGAAATAAATCCGTTGTGATTTGGCGCCATCTACAGTACATACATACATACGTGCATCTGCGAAAACACAACGCTACCTGTCGGATCTGTTACATATTAATGCGATGGAATATTTTGTTCTATTCTGCCCCAGTCAGCAACAGTGTAGAAATATGATGCATTGAAATGTATGTTCTTCTGAGAGCCGGCAACGCCGCAGAGCCCAGCAGAGTAAAGTAGCACACAGCAAAGCAGAGCCGAACCTAGTGGTGGTTGTTATAGAAACGCTTGTTATGTAACTTATCGAATTACAAGAGCGCAAGCGCCTGTTGCAAGCAGTGCGCGATAATCTGTATTATAAAGAGCCATCTAGTGGTGTGGTGCATTTTCGCACCACCACCCCATCGACTGCCGACAACATGAATGCTTATCAAGATAACCATATTTACTCGGATATGCTAATTACTCCTAGTATTTACTGCAATTAAGCTAATCAACGCTTGGCTAAGGTGTCGCTCCCGTTTACGTAACGTGACGTAACATCTCTGTATGTTTGTACATTTGACAATTTCTCAATTCAGGAGCCAGGAATGAATGAATAAATAAATACACTGCCAGTATTGCGCTTTTTTGCGTATTTAAATCTTTTAATACGGCAAAAACGGCAAACTGCATTTTCAGGAAATAGAAAAAAGCCGGCACAAATACTGCACTGTATAAATTAAGCCTTGCCGGATAGTTGCCTACCTATGGATGAAGTCCACCAACTAAATCGAAAGAGTTAAAGCGAACGCAAACATACATGCGATGGAAAAAAAATCAGCCATTGGCTGAAATGGAAATCTAACCTCGTAAAATACAACGAGAGCAGCCGATTGATAAATGTTTCATTTCCGGGTATTTCCGTGCATTGAATTGGCCGCCTTGCACCTCGAACCTCGCGCCTTTCACGTTGTTCTTCTGTTGTTTCGCCTCACATTCGACGCCAACGAACTGTGTGAATGTTATCATTGTCCTTTGTTCGACAGTTACGAGCATAGGAAGTGTAGGCAACCCATTCCACTGCAAGTAAAAACAATGCCGAACGTACATAGCTATATAAAAATTGCTTGTAGGTTTCATGGCATGGGTTTTTTGATTAAAGGTACATATGTTAAAGGTTAAAATATATCATCATAAGTTAAAGCGATGATAATAAAGTTGTGAAGTAATTGAAAAGCATGCAAATGAAAAGGGGAAACATGTGGGAATTGAAAGAAGGCTAATATTCAAATGGGCGTTTAATTTTTTCCGGGAGCAGCACACAGAGTGGGTATTGCCGCTGGGACATAACCATTTATATCCTAATCTCATAATTTTCGTACAAGCGCAGCGCCCCCAGTGGGAACGAAATGAACGAGGATGCCATTGTCCTCGCGCTGATGTACGAAGAGAAGCGCAAACCAAACATTCGCACAAAGGGCTGGACGAGTGGCGAGTGGCGAGTTGCAAGTGAAGTGCTGCTGGTGGTCGACATTCAGAGATATGCTCGACGCGACGCCAACGCGACGTTTTGCGTCCATCAATTCGAGCGCGCTTGGCTGGTTGCGTCTGCCCGTTGGTGTGCGCACTGATAAACCGCTCGTTTCGGCCCCATCGTGATCCTCGACAGGACAGCAAAGACCTTCATTTCACTGCGGCCGCGGCAGGCAATTCGACCAAAATGTTATCACAACACCGAGCGCGTATTGTGGTCCTCGTTCCTGTCTTCCTCCTTCACGCCGGCCTGGCCATTGTTTCGCGCATCGACAAGTTAACGAGCTTAACCTCCCGCAGCCGCCCAACAAAGAAGGACATGTCGTCTGTGTCCTTCTTCAGCACTGCGATCGCGAGCACAATCAGCACCCTTTCTAATTATGAGAGTTATGTCCTTACGACGAGCACCATAGACCAGTAATTATTATTACCTACAAGTATTATTACTTCCCCGACGAACTCAAGCATATTGGGGCGTCCCCAAGGTGGCGCTTGTCGAATGCTGATTATGAGTTATGAGAACTGCTCTATTTTGGTCCGTCGGGAAATGTTCCGCAACATTTGATGGACAATATCCATGTTTGTTTGGTTATCTATACCTACATCTTCAGTAACAATGGCAACACTGCTGATGTCACTCCCTTGCACAGAGATAGGCAACTAACAAAACATGCACGTACTTTTTCCACTCACTTATTTTCTCAAATATATTACATATAAAATAAGAATCGTCGCAATACAACGACAAAATTGAATATTTGTTTTATATGCTCGTAACTGGCGACCAGAGAAGAAAATAAAACATTTTTGTTCCATTTCTATTTACAATTCGTTGGACACTCATAGACGATTTGTCTGTGACGTCATGGCATCGCGTTTTGTCTTCATTTTTCACATTTATTCCTGCAACCAGTCAGGCATGTATCGAGTTTATATCCTTTTGCCCTGGTACCTCGTGACATGTCAATACGGGCCTGTCTATCTATTCGGGACGTGTAAACGTTTTTACATGGAAATCTAAATAAAATGTATGTATCCGATGCGTATGCATGGATGATGCGCGAGAAGCTGCGAGGCGAAAATCTTAAATCAATTCCGCACCTGTTCAGGCGCCGCTTCGTGTGCAAAATTGCCAGTTTCCACCGGCATAAATCCCTCTGACGAGACGAGATGCGAGGTGTGGCGTTTGAACATCTTAGACTTCCATCGGCAGGCTACACATACTCACCTACCTACGTGGCTTTAGTTATGCATAGTCACCTTTCACACTCGAACGCCTCCCGTCAGCTGAAAATCGCGCGACAGCTACTTTTCCAGCATTCCCATCGAAGCGCACCAATACACACCGCAGAGAGGCGAAAAACGCGCAGATTTTCTCCGGGGACTGAGGAAGAGATGAACTGAAGGCAATAAATGACTTGCGTTTAGGACGTACATAGGTACTGTGGGCAACCAGTGTGCGTTGACTAACCGGTGACTACTGTGTGCAAAGCGGGCAAATAAATAACGAGCAAGCAAGGTTCAGTGGGCGTTCGGGCATGAGTGGAGCTTTTGTGAAGAAGTTCAGTGCAGGAGCAGGAGCAAAGGCAGTGAAGGTGGATCATTGCGAGCGATGTGTCGGCGCGGCCGAAGAAATAAGAACGAAATAACAAAATAAACTGGCCTTCGGGGAGCGCGCGCTGGGATCCACGAGGATAACCTACGATCCTTTCGCCGTTTTCTTATTGCAGACCGCATATTTGCGACAGCGCTACAGTACACGTCGGAACAAAACATTATTGGTTTTGCTTCTGCTCGAAGGAGACGAGAAGAAGAGACAGGAAGTTACGCGAAATATATGCTTTCAATATTCTTATATCCTGATATTCTTTACATCCCTGGGTGCACCGAAAATATTGTATAAAATACCCGTCACATAAATTCTGTCCCATGTAAGAAATGCTTATATCGATGCGCAGGATTCCAATTTCTCGTGCGTCTTGTTATGTTCCAGTTCATTTCCATTACAACTTGTACAGGAAAAGTTCTAATTTCTAATTGCACTTTCCTAATAAATTATTAACTTCCTGATAAGATCCTATAACGTTTGAGAGTTTTCTCCTTTCTTTTCTTGCTTCTGGTTTTGTTGGCTTTTTTTATCAGCGTGTTTCTGTTAAGTTCCAGCAACACGAAAGAGTTGGCGGAAGAAATTTGGGCTCGTTTAAGGTTATTGGCTAGTAAATTCCATTCCCCAAAAGTTTGCCACGCTCCAAGAGGGTCGTACTCGTTTCTTAATTGTAAACTTTGACAATGTGTTTGCGTGGTTCTTCGGGCACGAGGCACAAAGCATTGACGAAACGACGCAAGTGTAAGACTTTGTATTAATCCCTAACAAGGACGCGTCTGAACTTCAACTTGGATGAATAGCAACAAGTCTCAACGTCTCCTGAAAAAATGCTCCCACATCAACAGTGACGCGTGGGATGCAATAAAACTTAATCACGCCGAATTTTTTTTGATTAGAGTGGCAGATAAGACAAGAAACTGGTAACATTTCTTCTTCTTCACAGTGCGGGAGAGAAGTTTTCTAATTTAGATATAATAAAATCCGTGCAGCAGCAAACATTTCGCAAAACAGCAAATTGCATGCGGAAACGGGGGCGGCGCACGCGAAACTTGAGTTAGTTGCAAAGCTGGCTGGAGTGCTAGAAGTATTCCTGCGGATAAAATAGCGTGAAAACTATATTCAATTTTTGCGTTGTGTTGCGGCGCCCGCACACTTCCGGAATTGTTCCATTAAAGTTTTCTTGTTTAATATAAAAATTCCGGTGGGAGCATCACAATTTGTCCTTGCCACTCGCACTACGACTGCAGTGATTTCTTCTAGTCTTGATAAAACTAAGGGTAATTTTGTAATTTTTGAATAAAGCGGACGTCGACCTAGATATACGTACGGATTTTACTGGTTTCAGACCCAAATAAGTCTTGCTTGAATTTGTGAATGTAGTGGAAGAAGTCACTAACCAATAGATTCGATACCCATTTCGAATCATTGCCATAAAATTGCGCACCAGCGTTGCTACGTGCCATAAATGTTTGATTCGAGCCTTCGTATACTTTGTGCCTGCTTGCCAGCGACATATTCAAAAAGGATCTGCGTAAAAAATTTATATATATGATCTAGCAGCGTATATGTAGCATAAGTTAGTGGCTGCTGCGTAGCGCATTTTCAAGATTTCGTTGGCATTCCGGATTCAAGTGCTGCCGCTGCCGCCGCCGCTGCCGCTGCGATTGCTACCCGCCTGCATTAAACGCAAAGAAGGTGCTCCTAGCTATTGGGCGAGATTGAATTCTAAATAATTTTATTTCCATACGTGACTGTTCCGTCGTTTGCGATTTTTTCCAAAAGCGCTCTGCGTCTACTTCGCATATTTATTCAATTTCACCCGCTCGCTCGCTGACGTTTTTATCCTGCAAATTTGCAATATAGATTCTTAAGAGCTTTTGGACATTGCCACTCATACAAGAATCGTTATCTTCATTATCCTTGCGCAAAAATTCCATATGTATATAAATGGGTTCTATTTCCATGCTCCATTTCCTTCGCTAGACAGATGGCAAGCATTGAAGATCGATTGGTCTCTCAACTATGGCACAACACGAGTACAAGCCTTGGCTGTCTTTCTCGGACGCTGCACAACATTCTCCAATTCTCAGCGTCTTGTATTAGGAGCGCTGCATGCTGAATTCTCCTCTCGGATGAATGTCCAAGCGTCCAGGCGTCCCGTCAATCCATGCATGTAACATGCGAGGAGGGTCTTGTGCATATTCAACCGGCTGTCGGCGCAGATATCTGTCAATTTCACGTTCTAGATACTGCTCCTTGCCCAGAGCATTTCGCATTTGTCTCTTTGGTCTCCTCCTACGTCTTCTGACAAATATATAAATGACAAACTTTTTTCGTTTTCTTCGTACATTCGTATATGAATCGATACAACATTCACCACAAAGACGATAATTTCATTTTAGAATTGCTGACTGACGAAACCTCCAAGCCCCAAGCCCCAAGCCAAGTCTCAACCTCCAACGTCCAGTTCAGTCCAGTCATATAAAAAGTGGATCTTGAGATCCACAAAGACTCGTATAAGGCGCATATAATCGTGATGCGGCTCCATCTGCAAATCTACAAGGAAGGATCTTTAAGAGGTCGCTTTATGTACGTTTATTTCACGGTTTTACGGCGACCCACACTTGACGACCACACAGTAAGCGGATAACCCTTCCACTCGCTAGTCTTTATCCCCGGATATCTAAGGGCTGAGCAAAAGTTTGGAGCGCACCAGCAGCCAAATCCCAATCAGTTGAAAGGAGCAATCAGCGAAAGAGATCTGATAGCCGCTAGTTTCGCGTGTGTAGCGTTTAAACGAATCCAGCTCCTCGCTCGCTTTCTTCGGGCTTGATGAAGCATAATACACTTTTTGGTTATAAAAGCCTATTTGCCGGCAGGTTGCAGGAATATAAAGACGAGCGCAGCTGCATGGAAAAAGCCCTTAACTGACTGATTTAATCTTGTTCATCAAGACGCACGCAAAAACTTACCGTCCGCAGGATCTTTGATTACCTTTAAGATACCTTACTCGCAGCTTCTTTACGTTTTTTGCGCGGCGGTGCATTGAACTAATTAATCTTCGTTTAAAGTAAAAGACTAGCAGGCGAGTCGTCATTAAATTTCACTTATTTGCTTCCGGTAAGCGTAGCAAGCTGGTAACAAACCAAAATTCGATCCCTTTGAGAAGGAGACATATGCTGGTGGGCAGACTACGCGGTGATCCAATGTCTTCAGGCGGGCCGCGACTCGCGTGCTACTTTTTAGCCTTTCGCCATTGTTTTATAATCAATCACCGCACCGTGGCTGCGCTGCGCCGATGTGTGCAAGAGATCCTTCTTCGAGTCACGCGCTGACTGGGATTTCTGGCTGCTGCACTTTATAACGCAAAACCCGTCCGTCGGCCACCATTAATCAACGTCTTTGTTTTTAGCCGGGGATCCAATTTCGTTTTGCGTTAGTCTTTTTCGCCGGCCCGACCCATCCCAGTCCAGCCATTGTTTTCTTCGTGTGGTGTCTTCGAGCAATTCTTGTTTTCTCTCCTCGTTTTTGCTTATTTTGTTGTTGTCATTACGTACACATGAGATGAGAACAATTTTCGGGGTTTCTTTTACCGGAAAACATGGGAAGCAATTAGTTTCAGCGCTGAGTTGAAGTGGTGCGTTTCATGTTGCATAACTGCTGGGGGCTTGCGCTTGCGTTTGCGCAATCAAAACATCTCGCGTAATAAACACGCCGCGGCCGATACGCTGCAAGTGAACAAACATATGTACATGTTTAGAGATCTGCCCGATGAATATGTAATTAATGCGTGCGTTTGCGGCGGGCCGTTGCATATTCATGAAATCCGAGAAATCCTCAAAGCTTCGATCGCCTATGGCCAATCTCATGAATCGTTCAAACGGATACAAACTAGTAGTGTATTGAAGTTTAATCTGAAACTGCTCTCCAATGGTCTTCCATTCATTCAGGCATTCATTCAGGCAGAAGGCAAAGAGCTTCTTTTAAACTACTGGTGCCCAACGTTTTTCTACACGGGCCACATTCGTTCCAGGTATATATTGAGAGGGCCAAAATTAGGAAGATTTTAAACTTTAATAACTCTGTATAGAAATGAGGCAAATTGTTAGTTTAACCACTTATTTTGTGTAAAATTCAATTCGGAATCTGTGGGCCGGAAAGAGACATGTTTTAAACAAAATACTTCCTTACTTAGGAGTCCAGCGCAAGCGTAGGACTGAAAGAAAGTGCTCAGAAGCTCGCCAAAGATACAACTCACTGCCTGTTTCTCTTTACACTCAGACTTTACTTTCAAGTTTTAGTTCGATTGCGATGGAATTTTCTTCTGCATAGACCATTAACTTTAATAGGGCTTTCCAATGAAGTGTTTATTCCGGGAAAATAACAATTTCTTGTTGCAATCGAATTAATGCACAGCAAAAAGGTTAATTTTTTCAAACAAGTCCTGATTTTACGAGTGGGATATTCTCTGCCCTATTTCCGGATTTCGGGTTTCTCCATTGCGGGTAGTTTTAGTTTTAATGTGTCCTTCGAAACGATTCGTCCCCAGTTTAGCTCAGAGCGCGTACGATCGGAGATGAGATGAGATGAGACCAGAGGACGCATCGGCGATTCGATTCAATGGTGATTGCCGCCTCTCTACTGGGACTCGTTCGTGTATTGTGCTTCCAGCTTCGGCTCCGCTCTGCGTCGATTCGTTTAACGAGATACTATTTGTAAAAGAATGACCTACGTCTATGCAGATATAATTGAATCGCTTTGATGCGGTTAAAAAGTAGATGAAAACTGTAACGATCGATCGTTATGCAATGAATACACAATACTCGTAGATGTTGGAAAGAAAATACATATTCTCGCTTAGGAACACACGACACACACACATCATTGCTATTGTATGGTTTTACCAACAAGAAGCACTTTGTTGGTTGGGTAAACAAACCACTTGCAGCGTCGTCAATTCGGAAGCAATTTCAGTTGCATACATTACATTTCAAGCATGTGCTTGTACATCAAAGTGTTTACAGAAAGTTAAAAACTACATATTTATATTTTTACCCTCGCGTCATGTCATGTCAACTGCACACGAGCAAGTTTCAATTATCACGCAAACAAGACGCATGCACACAATCACTCAGCAGATGGCATTACATGAAATTCTCCCAACAAACGTTCATTCTCATAAGTTCGTAATAAATGTTTCCTCGGCGGAGAATTTATTTAGTCTTGTGAGAAACGTGTGCATATTGTACAAAGTGTAATAATTTAAATTTGAGTTTAATGTGCGTTCCGCCTGGAAGTTTCTTCAGCGAGTAAAGTAAGTCGTGTGATTCAATAAGCGAAATAGTCGAGGCACTCATGCGCGTGCCCATTCCCCAAAGAGCGAACGAAGATTTCATACTTCATACAGCTGCGTGCGTATTATGTATAATTGTTTATTGTGAGCAGGGAGAGAGTGAACTTCTGATACTGAATCGCCATCTCGCGATGGTGACATTAATCACCCGTCAGTCGGGGTGATTTCAAGACTGAGACGAATAGTGTGGGCGAGCACGTCTAACACCCTGTATGATAAATCGTCGTGTCAGATTTGCTGCCATCCCTGAGGCGGCTACGCTAGTAAATAGTGCGCAAGCGCAAGCATAAAGTGCACGAAACGAAACGATTTCGGGGTGCGTTTGTAATTAATCTACGTACACACACACTCACACACATACACAGTTCGTATTTGATTCAGTTGGATGGTTGAAGTCAGAGCCAAGCAGTCTGCTTGCTTGCAGCGACGTCATTGATAAGGCCGCAGCCCAACAAACAAATGAGTTAGTTGATGGTGGCTATATTTAGGGCACTTGCGCTGAGCCGCACAAGCGCAAACACATTTAGCAAATTTATAAAAGACACACACTGGGGATAGTGTAGCCCGAATGAGAAATGACGGTTTCCCACTTCACCGATAAAGTTTCTTAAAATATTTAACGTTTTATATTTTTACGCGAAGTGAATATTTCACGTGCATTTAGAGTTGACACATTGCCAACGCTAGTTATGAATGAACAGCAAGCAAGCGAAGAAGTAAACATCTGAGATGCATTCCCTCGTCCTCCTGTCGACTGACTATTTTTCGTTGCATTTATCATGCATCTCTGGATGCATAAGTCACTTCTGGAAATAGAATTCTTGCGTGTTTATGCCTCGCTGTGTGTTTGTGGTTAGTATGTGGGCAGTATCATCGCGAGAGATGGCATCTTGTGAATGAAATAAGTATGTAAGTGAAGTAAATGAAAAGACAAGACAAGACTGACTTGAGCTATGAATGGAGCATTAACCGCAAGTCCGTCAGCACTTGTTACAGTTGCAGTGGATTTAGCTGTGGGCAAAAACGTCCAGCTGGAACCGAATTAAACACAGGAAGTGTTCATCCTTCAGGATTTAATTTAGATATTAATAAGCTATATAGAGTTCAGTTCACTTGCCGGCCATCTGTGACGGACAAGCTTACGAAAATATTTACGAAACTTCCAAACACCAATTTAAAACGGAAGACATTCATTCGTTTTACCGCACAGAATGCAAAACGCATCACTTGTTGAAATCATGTTTATTTAAAATGCTATGCTGCAGAGCGAGTGCATTTATATTTAATTTTAGAATTTGTTTAACACGTTTTTTTTCAAGCTTTAGGAGAAATTTGCATACATTTTATACATTTTATACACATTTGATAAAATATGAAAAACGCATCAAATCCGCATATAAAATTTTATAGATTTTCGTCTAGCATGAGAAATGGATTCTATTTTTATTGATTAGAGCGTAAGCGCACATACATACCTATTCGATGAATATCGCTAGCACCTTAAAACTTGTGCTTGTGCGAAAATCGAGCCGCGCATGGCTCGATAAAGTGGATGCGATCCTGGAACGGTAGAAGAGTGAGTTCAAAAATATAATTTCGTGCATTCATGTCAATAGACATGAGTTCGAGAACCGTTTAGAGGTGCTTGGAATATCAATCATTCGCGTCGAGCCTAGCCTGGCTCTCGCCGCACATGACCGATTTTTTCGCCCGGCAATAACTCTTGAAGGCTCCCGTCTATCGTCTATGCCGAGACCGAACATGTACAAAGAATACCCAACGAAGAAGATGTAAAAAAACGCACCGACATGCCTGTTTCTACATTCAGATCAACTGGATTTTCCTATATGTAAAATATCTAAAAGTTACACCTACAACCAACCCAGTGCCTTGCTTTGCCTTCAGCTCTGGCTGAAAAGTCTCATTACTTCTTATTTTACTTTATAAAATATTTCGTTCTGTGAAGAAGAAAGAAAATGGAAATGATACTGAATGTGAAAAAATGGGTAACGGTAACACAATCGAACAGCAGATTTCCGAATGTAATGTAAACCGATATTCGACGGGATGTCGGCGGCAGCGGCGGCGGCAGCGGCAATTGCGGCCGCCGCAAATACCCAATTCACGTACATTTATATAACACATGCACTTGCTTATGCCGGCTGGTAGCTGGTAACGCCACCCCGAGCAAGAAAAAAGAATAACCAATAACCCGAAAGGAAAAAGGCAGAAGGAGAGTAAGCAAAGCTGGATATAAAAAGAAAGCACTGCTGGTTGCCGATATGATGCATGCGCGGAAATAAACCTCTCCGGATGTGTTGTTTACGCATAAATGTATTTTGTTATTGTTGCTTCCCCCAGCTTCCTATTCCTGCCGCTCTTCCGACGTTTCTTTCCAGCCGTATTGATACATTTATTGTTCCTAATCAATTTCTGTTTTCTCTGTTGTATAACATTTTTCTAAGAGAAATTTATGTTTGTCCCGAAGAGAACAAGAATTAAAGAAGACACTGTGCCCACAGCCATAATACATACATGCAATATAAATTTCATATACATACTTATAAATCGTTCGCAACTCGCTCTAAAAACAAGCAAACAAAAACAGTGAAACTGAAATTGATGGCAGGATATAAAACAAGAAAACGCCGTTGCTTGTGGGTTATGTGTGTTGCCTATGCATGCATTCAGATGATGAAATACCGCGAAATTCATAAAACATCTTCATTCACAGAGCGCTTTTCTTTGTCTTCTACGTTGTTCTACAATAAATATGCGGCTTTAAATCGTGGATTCCAGGATATACACTTGCATAACTCAATAATAAATAAATAAAACACAAAATAGAATTTATATCAATCCAATAACTAGCAAGCAAAAATTTAATAAATCACAATTGCGTTTGAAACAAGAATACACATAAATATGTAAGAGAGAACTCCTAAATTATTTATGTTTGAAAAATAACAGCTTCTGCTGCAGCATCAGAACGGCTTGCACATTTCCGGTCTCTGAGCCGTCAGCTTTTCATGAATGCTTTGCACATTTCGTGTCAGTATAAAATGGAACGGAATCGCGCGAGATCACGAAGTTTAGGCTTTTCCTCTCCGGTCATAGACACTCGTTAAGCGCTGGACAGAAGTTGGCGGTCGCATCCCACCGGATGTTGCGCCGCCAACGCCTCAACGCGGCTGACCAAATAAAATCATACACCAACAGCCTGGGCGACATTTAATAAAGACCTGACGATGGCTCCTCGCACTATTCTCTTTAGTTTTATATGTAATTTCGCGTTCACTTGCGCACTGCAATACTAAATGCTGAATGAACGTATGTAGCAGTTGCTCTCGAGTGTTTCATATTTCAGTCGAGTTATGATGCTTTTTCTTATTGTTTCAACGGTTAATTACAAGTGTTACTCGTACACACATTTAAAGGAAATATAATTCCCTGGTGGCGGGCTTGGAGACATAAATTCACACTTTAACTTGACTTTACTTGACTTAAGACGTCTTTAAGTTTAAGTAACTTAACGACTTCACTTTTTGAAACATCTGGCAACATATGTACATACTTTTTACTTGTCGTCGTGTTTTTATCTTCTGTATCTTTTATTTCCAAGTTAGCGCGTAGAACAGAGGTTAACTGAGAAGTCAACGCAACACCAAATCTGAAATGAAAGATGCAGTTTACTATGACGTTGTTACTCAATCAAGCACAGCATCAGAGTTTTGCTCACGCGGGTTATGACTTGTTTTCATAAGAAAATAAAAATCATCCGCTGTCTGTCACGTATAAATAGCAACTGCCAGCGACATCTTACTCGCGTCGCGATATTACAGTTTCATGACAACTATTAATAAGTTTTCGAATACCTATTACATCATAAAACTTATGAAATGTATTTTTAGATAAGAAGCCAGCAAATATCAAGTTTCCTCTTGGATAAGTTCATATTTAATTCCAGCATTTTTGACAAGAAAAAGATCTTTAATTGAAATCATGTCAAAGCAGAGGAATTACCTCAAAGTTTGCCTATATTTTGCCAATTTTTTCATCTTTGACGCAAGACACAATTTCAAAAATTAATATGCGCAATCTTTCTTCGATATTTTGACGTTGACGTCATCATAATCATCGTTCGGAAGAGAAGCAATAATAGCGACGAAGATGCCAGTGGGTGAGTGAGTGAGTGAGTGACGGAGACGAAAGGCAATTTTACTTTTATTTAAACCGTGCGTTCGTTAAATCGCTCAAAGCTCAGCCGAATGCATGAGCCGAAGGATGATGAAGAAGAGCGAAAATATCTTAAACATTTTTTTGCGGAGCGCGCGACGAGCGAAATTAAAAACCTTCGTTCCTTCCTCCTGGCGCATCATCTGCTTGCTCGCGCAAAGGTTACACGTGCGTTTCTTCTTCTTTTCTTCGGAGAAGGAAGAGGAAACGCATGAACTTATGAAATCTTCAATAAAACGCAATCGCAAACAAAGAGGAAGACGAAGACGAAGGCCGCGAAAGAAGTTTTTAATTATTTCATCGCTTTTTTCAATTTTTAATAAGTACTTGACTTTTGAACGAAACAAAAGCAGTTCAACTATTACCCACCCACTAGCGCGAGTAAATAATAAGTTTCGTTAAAAGTTGGAAGTAATATTCGCGAATGGTGTCAACTGGATTGCTCACGAAAGCGGAACTTGTTCGTGTTTGTCACTCTGTTTGTTTGCTTACTTTGTGTTGCCATCTATCGTCTGCATCGCGCGTAATTAAATTCTTATGTAACTGCGCTCATTACGAATTCGTTCTCGCTTATCAGCGCTTTTGTGCAGTAATCGCTCTCGTAAATACGACTATTAGTGTGCACTGGGAGTGCATTTTCGACAAGAAAGAGGCGCCCAGGACGCGGAGCCACTTGGAAATTTATTCTCGACGAATTAATCGAGAATTTAATGTTATTTCCTATTGCTATTGTCGTACACTTTACTAATTATATTAGTCCTTTCATACTATTTATGAGTTTTAAATAAATACTTAAAATCTATTGGAAATTTACATAATTAAAACCTATAAATATTATGACAAGTTGTGGGTAGCAATAAGTGGCCATTATGCGCATTTATAATTAATGAGCGTAGAGCAAATTTCATTCATTCCTTCAGCGCTTGCTTGTATGTACATATGGAAAAGCAATTATTCAGCACGAATTATGCATTATGTTGCCTTTCAACCAGCACCCGACCACTCGAAATTCTATTGTCCACGCAACTGCGTGGGCGAAATGTAATTCGCGCCGCTGTTCAACTCGAACAGCGCTCGCGTATGTACATGAATTTTTAATTGCGTTCATATTTCTATTTTTGAATCCGCCGCCCGCTCTCGCACTGCGCGGTTGCAATAATGAAAATTTACGGCCACTTATGAACGTGCGGCCATGGGCGTTCGGCTTCATATTGCCAAAATATTCTCGACGCGCGCGTGTATGTTGGGCTGCATTCGTCATAAATTTCATCGTCCTTCCAACCACTGCCATCGTGCCATATAAATTGTGCATGTGTTCCTCTCATATCTGGATGTTTTGAGGAAAAAGAACAAGCATGTCAATATATTTCCTTTATCGACTCGTTAATGCTTTATTGGCGCATTATTCTTACAGCAATTGCTTTATTTACTCGGAGCGCTTTGTTGAAATGATGGCAGCGATGAAAACAACATCTCGTTGATTGAACTGAACGTTTGAAAATTGTTTTTCAATCGCACACATGCAATCTCAGACATAATGTGATTTCTCCCCGAAGAGAGATGCTAAAATAATAAAAAATAATGTGAAAGTTATTAAACTTTTGCCCTCGGGGAAAATCGCCAGTCAGGACTCGTCCGCGTCTGCGCATAATAATTATGCATGCACTTCACGTTCCGGCTTGTTGTCATCGCGCGCGTTGCGAAACTTTTCAAAAATCCCGAAGAACAATTATTAAAGCTCTGTGACCTGCATTTCTGCACTCTCACAGGATTGCACACTGCATATTCTCTTCACCCGTCGGAATTCATCAACTTTTGACGGCAAATGTCCAAAAATAAATCATAAAATGACAAAAAAACATCAACAATAATGAATTTTATTGTGGGGAAGTAAACAGAACAAAGTTTATGACTTAATCACAACAGGAAAAAATTAGCTGAGCATCTGGGAAGCACGTAGGAAGCAGGTCAACTGTTGAATACTAAATCTGGGAGATGGCGGTGTCGCTGGTGGACAAGTGGAAAAAATTATAACGATTATAACATTTGCAACCCCTGGCTCAATAGTGAGAAATGATCCTAGTCTCTTGGAGCTCATAAATGACGGGCATGAAAAGTTTTACAGTGATCTGCAATGCAGTCAAAGTTTGCGGCCGTTAGCTATCACATTATCTATCAGTAAGTGCATACGACATGCAACACTGCTATTTTGCAGCTACGGTCATTTTCATTATTAGCCAGTGATTTCAGGACCGTTTTAATGCATCTCATCGCGCAGATTTGCATTATCGTTATGATTATATTATCCTTGCCATTTTACGCTCATTATTATTGACTTTTACGAGCATTTTTTTCGTTTAAATTAACTTTACACAAAAGTGTATACGTAGAAGACACATAAAATGAATTTACAGGTACCAAACTGTAAATGAAAACACACGGTATATCCTTGAATACCTGCATAAAATGGCTGTAATTTGAAATTCCAGAGTAGTTTACGTTCGCGTTTAGGGCGCTCAGCGCCTTGTCTCGTGATATGATAATTGAAAAAGTAATTGAGTCAATAACGCAGAAAGCTGAGAGTTTCGGCGCACTGAAATGCCATGTTTACCCTTGACGACTTCGCATGGCATTTCCTTCCTTCCCATCTAGCAGCATCTGAAGCGAGTTGTTCACTCGCTTAATACATATTGTAGTGAAAGGAAGTGGCGCTCGCAACCAGGCAGGCAAGCAGCGCCACTTCAATCCCAGCCGCACTTGGTGTTCAACGCCCTTATAATTAAATCAATTACACCCGATTTTGCGCATGCAATTACGCAGAAATGTACGCTGATGTTGATAAGAACTAATTGTCTTCCTCGCCCCAGGCTGCAATGCAAGCTGCAGGCGCTTTGCTTCACTCATTCGCATTCTCTCTACTCACCTTCAACTAAGCCAGTTAAAAATGTGCCCATTTCTTGATTGCAGGTCTGACAACAGCGCTGAAAGACGTCACGGTGGTGGTGCCGCAGGCGGCGAACATCGGCGACACCGTCACGCTGCAATGCCGGTTCGACCTCGAGAGCGAGCCACTGTACACGCTCAAGTGGTACAAAGGCGCCCATGAGTTCTACAGATACATCCCTAAAGAAATGCCCAGCACGCAAATCTTTCCTTATCAGAATCTAGACGTTGATGTAAGTTCTCCCAAACAAATGATGGCACATTACCTATAAGTAACTTGCACTTCACTTTGTTGCAGTTGGCAAAATCTAACCAGAATGCCATTGTTCTTCGTAACCTGCAACCGGAACATACCGGTCGGTACAAGTGTGAAGTATCTACTGACGCTCCCAATTTCTTCACGCACATCCAGAGCGGATACATGTATGTTCTGAGTGAGTATCTATCGAAAGTCGTATCAGTTACACTCGTAACTTATGGACTTACCTAATTCCAATTTCCATTTTTCTCTTGGGATTGAGCGCAGGGGTGCAGTCGAGTTGCCGTTTTCGTTCCCATGCCATGGGAGTAATCTCAACGCGAATAAATTAATTTCCAGACATCTTGCCGCGCCGCCTGGGATATATTCCCATAAGCCGTTGTCTTGGCTCTTTCTTCGCGCAGGGGCGTCTGCGTTTTATCAGCGAGCGCATAAATTAATTTTTAAGGCCGACAATAGCTTCCTTGTCTTTGCGCAAAGAAAAACGATAAAAATAAGCCAATAGAACAGCAAATCCTTTGTTATCCTCCGGACGACTTAAATTTAGTTAAAACTTCAATTGGCAAAAAAGGGGCGAGAAGAATGAAAATTGCAAATTCAATTAGCATAGAATATTTAAACTTTGTCGCTTTGCCTTGGCGTGCCCTGCGAGGCAGGCCAAAAATTCTGAATTATTTTGCGTGCCATCGTCTTCGCGCTTCATAAAGCAGCGTCGCGACGCTTGGCCAGTGCTGAAGTTGCGGTGACAAATGCGTAGCACCTGGCGACTCGTTAAGGAGCGCTAAGAAGTCGGCAAGGCCGTAAAACGTCGCCCTCGCCAAGGGTTACACCTCTCGCCAAGATCTATGTGATTTAATCAAGACGCTGCTGCGCTGCGTTCATCCCTGAATGCAAAAAGGTCTTTTTTACCATCCACCTTTTACAATCAGTATTCACCACATACAGAGTGTTACTTATTACAAAATCAATAATTTATTTAGAAAAAATTGGGATTAATTTAGTCCAAGAAAAAGTCTCAAGAAGAGAATTAAGTAAGAAAGTAAAAAGTTGCGTAAGAAAAATTGCTTACTTCGTTGATGAATGTACTTTTTCTTCCTTTTTGTTTGGGAGAACACATTCAAATAAGTGGCTAAGAGGCGAGGGCTAATACTAACAGGATCAGGACGAATTCAGTGCATTGGTCCTCTCGCTGGAGATTATTAGGTTCGGCTGTGGGTGATTTCATTAGACGCCAGCAAAAGCGCTGTGGACATGCGGCGGAACCCCAAAGGGGGTGATCGATTACGTGGTGATTTATAACTTTTAATAAACGAACGCACAGAATGACTACTACCTCTGGGAATTACTCTGGCTTGCATACGCCACTCCCGCATTGTGCGAATGAAGAGGCAAACCGTACGAAATCATGAGAAAAAAACCACTCTCTAATGAATTTCGCACAAAGAGCGAGCCAAGATTACATCGCATACAAAAAATATAATATATTTAAACAAAAATTCATATGTAGGCAACCAAATCTACAACTGCATGGTTTTTAATCTGTGGCCGCATATGCTCCAATTGGCCTATAACTTCTGGCTCGTTGAATGCCGTCATAAATTTCTAAGTATACGAAAAAATATACGTGCCCTGAGGGCTCGAGGCAGGAAAACGCGTCAGCCGCCAGCGGAAATATATATAATATCTATATGCAAAAATGCAAACTCCATCCTGCCGCTAGGGTACAATACCTTTTTGCTTCTTTTCCATGCGGAAATTTGGCCAATCCTCGAAAGTACACTTTGTAACTTAACTATTTTCGCCAAAAACAAGCTCAACGAAATGCAAAATTTCAACTCGAATGCAATAATTGCACGTGGCATGACCCATTCGCGCGTGTAATAGTGTAATAGGGATAGTTTTGGTCGACATCCAAGTGCAACTCGAAGCGAACGGCGCCACTTTACGAATTTAGATCTCTTAACTTGATCCTGCGCCAGGAGGTATGTACTATGTAAGATCCAGCCAATTCCAGCAACTATTCTGTTGCGCTTGTAGACTTAATCGTGCCAGGACTGCCAACTGCACATCTTCCACACGACGTGTGTGGCGCTGCCGTTGCCAATCTTGATAAAAGTTGAAACAAGCCAACCGACAAACTTCCACTCCCAACCAAATACCAAAAACCACCGAAATGCAACTGAAACGTACATACGAGTACATATATGAAATCATAAATCTCACACCCAACCGATTTAGTGGTGCACTTGCACCATTTGATCGCATAAATCATCGTTTTTCGTCATTTAAACCGGTGGCCACATCTCCAACGGGAAAAAATCCAATCGACAGCATATAAATATAAACAAATTGGCAATAAATTATAATTTAAATTTATTTAAATATCAGATCATATGCACATATATTTTTCAAGTCTATAATACTTTATATTTGTTTGTAATCTTAGCCAACCTCAATGCTCTGCGGTCCGGCTTTGCGTACGCTTTGAGGTTATGTATTTCGAAGGCTGCAACCAGCGTTGGTTGCGTTTCGTTTGCACAGACAGGCTGCGATAATATCGGCTCTGGCGTGCGCTCGCCGGTTATACAAACAGCCGTGCCTGCCTGCACTGATGGTTGCCTGGATGCGAGAGTATGGCAGATGAATTCGTGTTTGCATAAGTTGCCTACCCGACCAACCTCTTTCAACCCCGTGTTGAAAACGCTGATGTCTGTCTATCTTCAAATGCGCTTCTAACGCAGATTTTAAATCACAGCTTGATTAAAATGTAGGCAAACGACCGTGTCCGCATGGTGATACGCCTTGTATACGGTCGTTATTTTTTTGTGAGGTCAAGCTAGAAGTCAATGATGCTATGAATATCAAGTATCCGGTAGATGGCATTCTTCTGGAGCCACTCCCGACTGAACACAAGCCCGCAAAAAATATATTACTAGACAATACAATGAAAAATGAAGAATGGAGAGCAGGCGAGCAGCGGATGAATTATGAAAATTTATTATGAGCTGGCATACTTCAAAACTGATAAATCATTTTTCTTGTGTTTTGGGTGGCCTACTATTATACTTTGCGCACCCGAAAGTGAAAAAATGACGCGGACATAAAAAATCACTTACGGCAAAGTAAATGCTTTATAATAAACTCACTAATCTTAATTTATTCTGCCTCTATCCAAATAGTAAATTCTTACAACGTCAACATCTGGTTCTCTAGAACTTTAAACCTCTAAAAAGTGCAACAACATTGACACACATTCGGGGCAATCGGGCAAAAAGAGTTTGAGTTAAACGAAAAAGGAAATAAACTGGAAACCTGGACTACAATTGAAGCCGTTCCTGCCACTCCCGCTTCCAGCTCAGCTCTGAGTGCCTCTCGCACGTATAGTGTGGCAGGCACGACATGAAATACGACGCCGAAAGGAAATTAACTCGTTTCGCAGGAAAGGGGCGGCGGCGGCTGAGGAAAAAGTATGCCAACACTATACACGAACGCATGTTACGCTTCATGCGCGGCTCGGAAGAATAACGGGTAAATCTTTTCTTATCCGAGCGACGCGATTTTTATCTCTGTGAACATTTATAAGGATTCCGACTTCCTGCTTTCCCTTGCGCTTGCTTTGCTCTAATATCGTGTATTTCCAGCACGACTTAATCCGATGATAATTAATCAATGATGTAAATAATATTTTCATAATGGAGATGTGCTAAAATTTAATGAGGCACGTGGCTGGCATCAAGAAGTTTTAATAACTTGATTGGGGGCGGCGGAGGCGGCCTAACACCGGCGCTTCATTAATAATTATTAACGAGCTCTTTTGTATACACGGTAATGATTCCCATTCAGTGCCCAAAGAAGGTAAAGTAGATTGAAATAAAGTCGTTTTACGCTTGCTGCCGTCTACCTAAGACTGAATAAAATTCAACAAGTTATAAACAATTCATCCATTGCAGTGCATGGAGTGCACGTGCACGAAGAGCACTTTATAGATAAATAACAAAGTCACGTAGGCGAGTCAATTAGTTAACCGGAAGTTGCTTTTATTTGGTTATTTATTATGAATTGGGATTTGAGCGCGCCCCAACAACGTAAAACCAACCCGGATAAGTGAAATTAATAGAACGAACGCGCGAGTGAAAAAGCTGACGGCCGTCGGACGTAATTTTATTTGTTATGTAATTGCATTTTATTGTGTTTTGCTGTGTTGTGTTGGCTTGTGTTCTTTCCGGGTTGCAGTCGAGAAAAACGAGTCGTAATTAAATATACATACATTAAGTGCACACAGCACAAGTTTGCGCTCTGCTGCCGCTGCCGCTACGGCTGCAGCTGCTGGAATCTGAAAAAGTACCGGCCGAACAAGCAACTCTTCCGGAAAGTGAGTGAATCAATACCTGTTCTTCATTTACGCAGCGAAAACTTGCGCCTCTTTCATTTCATTAGTTTTGTTTGCCCTGGCGTGTGTTGTTTTCTTCTGGCGCATTGTCGACGAGCGATGTTTTGTTTGAAGTTTGTTTCAAATATAAAATAAATAGGCGACGTTACATAACCGCCTGTTTACAGAGAGACAAAGTGCTTTCGCGTATATTTTACATGATTCTTTATTTCTTTTTTCCTTTGCTGGTGGTTGTTGTTGCTGTTGTGTGTATAGCGTAAAGAGGGAGAGGAGACACTAACTTCACTTCACCTCAAAGTCAATTTCTGCATTTTTGCACATCTTATCGCATTTTTCAAGCGCGCTCTTTATTATTTCACTTACCAAGCCATTTCTCTTCAGCTTCAAGTACATTAACTTGCGCTGCGGTGTGTACAGGGTTCGCATAAAGCAGCTTTCAGCGCAACTCAACCAACGAAGACGCCAATTTAACAAACATGTATGCATATTTTGTGTTTATTTACCTTTTTTCTGTAAAACTCGCAGAATTTTGATTGAATACATTCAAATTTACTGTCGCACTACAGTCAGTGTAAGAAAATGTTTTAAGCGGCGGTGTTACAATATATTGACAAGCAAGATGACGCGGCCGTTTGGAATTTGACGCAATTACGATGCAAGCACGAAGGAAATAATGTTTGCACTGAGTAGTCGTTAAACCATCGCCTCTTGGCCTGGACGATCAAGCAACCCTTCGAATCGGGGCAGATCTTTGAATTCCGGCACACTCGAATGATATAAAAGGACGCCGCGCAGTTTAGTTTTAGTGCGAGCAGAACACTAACCCCGCTGCAGGATTCAGGCAGCCGTTGCTTTTACGAGCGCTTTAAGAATTCGCATCGGCTGTGCGCTGTGCGCTCCTGGTTCCCGGATTTTATTTATATTATCATTGTAATAGAAGTAATAGTGTTTCGCTTCCGGCAAGTTAATTTCGTTAATAATTTAAAATCCAAAAGTGTCGCATGCCGCCTCCGGCTTGTAGCCAGACATCGTGAAGCAACGTTTAATTATTTGTACTCAATCTGTTGAATTCAGTAATATCACTCCATAGTTGAATTTACTTGACTGCGTCGGAATATGCAACCCAACAGACATCCTTCACGGGGGAGCTAATGTAATTTAAATTTATGCAACACACAATACGCGGAGCGCGCCATTGTCCTCGTCATCGCACATCACTCCTTATTACGCATGGTTGAGCATTAACTCGGCGCGACAAAGTTTGTCGGCGGACGAAGGCGGCAGCGGCAGAAAAACTTTTGACATGTCGACTGACAATAGCGCCAGTGCAGCCACTACAGTCCATGGTCTGTACAAGAACTAATAAAACTTCTTGCGCTGAGTGCATAAAAATGCGTTCGCCGCTTCTTCGTCAGCACCTCACAATGTAGATTTTTAATCAATTTAAGTATGTCCTTTCACTCAACTTCCTTTCATTCTGCTGTCGTCCTCGAATCTACTCAACTGTGAACGACCCAAGTTGTTCCGCAACTACAGAGAAACTTGGGGCACAACATGCCACAAACGCATTGTTTTCTTGAATACTTACTCTTCTTCTTCTTCTGCTTCTTCTTCGGTGGACATTGTTACCATCGTTACGTTGGCTGTGTGCTTACTTAATCATTTTTACTGCGTTCATTAATAATTAAGAAACGCAAACAGTATAATGTTAATCAACGCTAATAATTATGAGTTTGCGTAGCCGGCAAAAATACCAAGATTTACGCACAGTTCGTCCCTGCTTTCCTGCTTCCGGCCGTCGCGTCGGGTTTTCAGGGTTTTCAGTTTTTGTTGATTAATTACAAAAGGAACACGATGCTCTGCTTTGCATTATGCGCTGGTATCCTCTGTATCACCGTCAACGTCAACCTACCATAGGCATTTACACCATCATCAGGAACAGGAATGAATGGTATTCTATCTAAAAATTACAGATTACTGTTCGCCGAATAAACAAACGAATTCAATTAAAATTGCTGAATGCGTTCCTGCATGCGTCAATTCTACCGCGTTTGTCTGCGCAGCGTATTATCGTCTGTTAATTGGGAAAAATATATATTCAGTTACCAAAAAACTGAGCGTGGCGTGTATTTAAAATTCAATTTTTCAGTTCATCAGAGAGCAAAAAATCCGCAAGCTGCCAATACTCACCCATGTGTGTTTGAAACTCTCTTAAACAAATATAAATCCTGTTCTCATTTCTGTTGCAGGCGTTCCTGAAGGCAAACCGGAAGTTTACATTGAAAACTCGTACGACAACGGCGACACCTTGCGGGGCAATTGCAGTTCGCCTGCTTCGTATCCGCCAATTAACCTAACCTGGTTCATAAATGGCAAAAAGGTACGTTCGTCATCCGCGCTGAATTTAAATATAAATCTTTTGACAGCTTATTGAAAAAAGCAATCATTCTCTCCCTGCAGACACGACACATTGAATATGAGAAGGCGTGCGTCTTGCAGCTCTCGAGACGGACGAAAATAAATTCATTGTCATGTCTCACGTGTCAATCATAATGAAGTCACGTACATATATCCATTCGCGAATGTGAAAATCCATTGATATAGCGGCAGCGCGCGACAAAAAGAACACGCGTTATTGCCTCACCTCCGTCTCCGTCGGGGGCACATCATATGTGAAGATAATAATTTCCTGGTAATCCCACAGGGATTCACCTTCCCTCGAAAATGTTTCGTTTTATTTCTGAGTACGCCTACGTATATATTTCTGTTCTTCCTGTTTGTATTCGCATTTGGAATGGAATTTTGAAGGAAAAAGCAGAAATATAAAGTACTTACACGTAAACAAGTTTCCTCTGGATCAAAGATCAAACAGGCAAGCACATCAACGTTTGTATCTCGCATGCCTTTGGCAGCGACAAAAGAATTTCGCATAATAAGATCACAGAACTGTCGATGGTCATCCCAGGATTGTCCTGCATTGACATGTTTTTTAATTAAAAAACCAAACCGGGAATTTATTAGGTACAACAAAGTTGTTTATTGAAACGCGCACGCACACAAATCCGACAAATTAAAATTACGTATAAATAATATCCTTGTAGTGAAACGAAGTTGCAAATTGATTTTGCATAAAAATATGTTTGCAATATCAAATTTGATACAATACCCAGCGCACTGCCACAGGGCGCAATCGAATGCGTTCCTATTGAATGCATTTTAATGCCTTGTAAATTAATTTGGCGTGGACACAAAAGTTGATGATATTTTTGTTCTACCATGACTAAAAATTGATGATATTAATAAATCTATCATTATTTAAGCCAAAGCTAAAATGATTTTGTTACATGAACGTCAATGCTAAAGAAATCCTTAACAAAAACGTGTTCTTTGTGCCTTAGCTCTGTGGGAATTTAATACACAAAGAGGATTTTTGTTGCAGATAAACAACAGCTTCCTCACACACCTCCCAGCACCCAACAGCTCGATAGACGCACGTAAAAAGCCGGTGATAACGGTGGTCGGGCTGGAGTATGACATTGACAACACGTTCTACTTGGGCGGCAAGGCAAACATTCGCTGCGCTGCCGACCTCTTCAACGTGTACAAGATGCAAGAAGATATCGTCATCGAACAGGAACGGCCAAAGCCGCGGCCGTCGTCAGTGCTGCAAAATAGCAACGATGCCTCTGCAGGTAAGCCCATCTACAATAGCATGTTTAATGTAATGCATGGTCAAAGGCATGCTTCCTTGGTTGCTGACTTGCATGGTACTGTGCGGTGTTGTAATATTTTGCAGAAATTAATCGCCTAAGGCGCGCTTTGTTAGAAACTTGCGGAATGCCGGCCGAAATGCGAAATTACTGCGTGCTTGGGGGATTCTTACAGCATTCTTGAAACGAACGCACGAAGAATAAGAATGAGCGACGAATAAACTTAACAACTGGCACCCGCCATCTGAAATGAAACGAAAATAACGCGGAGAAGAGAAATATTTCCGCGCGCGCACGACTAAGAACTCTTCGGAGAGATATTAACTTCGATGAAACCACGACGGCAATGCAATGCAATGCAATGCGCTGAAATTGCAATGTGGTGAGAGTTTCACTCTGTAGGTACTCTAGGTACTCGGAGGCGAAGAAAATTGAAATTGTAAACAGGCACTTTTTAATAACAATAAACATTGATGTTTGGTTTTGCCACCGTGCCAATACCAATACCAATATCAATACCAATTTGATTTTATTCCGCGTGACATTCGATCCGTTACAGCATTATTATTTCTTGTATTAAAATTGTTACTGCTATTCGATTTCTATTATTTTAGCGCGAAATATTTTCACCAAATAGAAACAGGAAAAGGATTGAAAGTAGCTCTTAACGCGAACCCTTCACGCGTCTTTAGGGAAATCAACGTCTTTTTACGTTTTCGCTTCTTAGGTTCTTGCTTATCAACGTGCATCTGAATACGCACGAATATCAATTTGTAAGGCGCTTGCGCTTGCACAAGTAAACGAATACGTACACCATTAAAACAAATGGTAATAAAGTTACTTTAAAGTGCACTTGCTTAAAGCTACATACTTTGTTTTGCGTTTTTATGAAAATATCATGATCTAGCTTTTGGTTACTTACATGCAATGTCGAGATACAACCAGGATCATATCCGGTGTCTAGTGTCTAGTCTCTAGACTCCAGTCTCTAGTATCGCGTTGGTAACGAGCGAAGAGAACCTTATCCAGCATACATCTCTCCTATCTAATTCAATTTCCGTGCCGCTGATATCAATACCTCGTTAAGGAAGGCGTTCGTCGCGTGGCGGCGCTGCTTGCTCGATATAAAAGCTCAAATACGAGTAGAAGAAGAGTTTTTGTCGGAAGCAGACTCTGAGATGTAATCGACAGACAACGACCCAGTCACATCAGCACATTGCATTGCAACGAAACAGGCTCATGTTGACACATCTAATTTCAGTGAAGGCGCTGTTTCCTTCTGCTTCCTTTGCAAATTTATACACTTTGCGTCTTTCAACGTGCTAATTTTATTTAAACTTAAGCGACAATATGGAAAACCCGTTACTTACATTACAGATATGTACGAGTGACTGAAAAAAAGCTTGCAAATCTGATGTTTGCGCATTCTAAAGACGCTGCTGCGTGATAATGATTATAAACTGCCTTGCTTTATGGCCTCCTTAGCGCTCGCCTACAAGAACAAGAAGAATGAGCCGCACTCACTGACTCAGCAGGCATCCCTTGCGCGATTACGTCATGTATTCTTCGTCTTTATTATACTTTTCTTCTTGTGCCAGCGGCCCCCATCTGTTGTCATCTACATTCAACAGTATTGTCATTAAATGACCACGAAATAAAACGTCGTAAAACAAAGATAATACTAAAAGCCGTCGTTTCAGAGTACTATGTACTTGCAAACAGGGTATAAATATCTATTAGAGACACTGGCTTTAAATTTTTTCTTTGAGATTGCTTGTAGTTGCTTGAATTTACCTTCTGAATGCATTTATCTCGTTTTAACTATAGTATAATACATATACATATGTGTATAAAGACAAAAATATTAATTCCGTTCTTGTGGCACATTTGCTTTATGCTTCAAGGAATGACAATCGCCAGCCAGCCGCCGGCCATCGTCCTGATGACGTGCATTCTTCTCGCGTTCGCAATTACGCGGTAACAATGCAGCGCAAATAACAACAACAGCAACAACACACATCCAATTGCGACCGCCGTCGTCAGCGCCAGCGCCAGCAACGCCACCGCAGATAAATATTACTGGGACAACACCAGCGACGTCTATTCCGTGAACATGCGCTTAGGACAATAGCCGAATAACTAGAGCGGCATCAGCGATTACAATTCATAAAAACATAATTAAACCGTCAACTGTTAAACCGTAAATATTTAAATAACTCTCTATAAAACGACCTCTGGCGGAAGCGTCGTCAAGTACATGAACCGAAACAAGCCGAATTCAACCGAAGCCAAGCGCAGCGACTTCCAATTAAACAGAAAACCAGTTAATGAAGGAAAACCATAAACAGCACAACAACAATCAATTGAATCTAAGACGAATTCACCCCATGATGTAAATATTTTTAAATTAAATTAATCTATGAAAGGATATACTTAATAGTGAAGATCATGGCAAATGGTCATTGAAAGAAGGGAAATGAATAATTATTGCGTGTTATTGATAATGCAAGAAATATATTATACATAATAAGCAAAGTAAAACAAATAAATAATGTTTATAGTTTTTAAATAAACAGTGCGCGCGTTTGGGGGCGTGCAGGATATTGGATGGTGTATGGATGGTTGCAGAACTGATCACGTTTATAAAGTAAATAAATAAATAAAGTAAACCAAATGTAAATAACTAACGAGTAAACAATTAAACCAAACAAACGAATATAGTTGTAGTGATTTATTATGATCAATTCCTAAAAAGATTGCATTACATAGAGGTTATTTGGAAAATGTCATAAGAAAATCTACTTTGTAATGAATGCCAAAGAAAGAAAAACACGAAAGTCATATTTTATCAAGGTAGATGCGTAGATCATTTATACCTATTAAAACTATACCAAAAGGACGCTAACTGTAGACAATGCGAACTAAGAAATGCGTATTTTTATTTATTGTTGAACTTCCAAATCCCTATCATATAATATTGTACTGTAACGTGTACTTGAAAGACTCTTCTTGAACGTGTCGTGACGTAAGTTGACTTGCTATGTCGGAGTGACGCTCATCCACAAGTGGTGGGCACAAACAAGGGTAAATTGTGATAAAGCGCGTTCAATAATTATAATCCTTATGGCTTATTCATTCATCTTCTGTGTCTGAATCTGTATAGTTTTATTGTTTAAGCTAACATGAAAATTCAAAGTAAACAATTGAAAAATGAATAGAAAATAAAGGAAAAATGAGAAAATACTGTTCTAGAATTATTTTCTAGCGTATGGTAGCTTTTAGAGTGAATCAAAAGTGCTTTTTTCTTGTATAAAAGCATGCATTTTGTAAATACTTTTGCCAAACATGAAGAGAAACTTTACTTTACTGATAACACGAATACATACTATTATACTTACGAACATTAAATTCACTCTGCACTCACGTGCAATGAAATTCAAAAATGCGATTCACCACACAGCGAATGACATTTTAATGCAATTAGATAATTAATTAAATGGGGATTTCATTATAATTTACAGAGAGATATAAACAATCAAATTTTATCAAAGGGTTATTGGCAAAATTGCAATTTAAAATGTAATTAACAACCAAAAAAGAAACTGCATACTCAAATACATAAATACGATTATATTATAGAACTATAAATACATATGTATGTATTTGTTACCCAAGAATCAAACTGAATTATGAAAAACAAAAAAATTATACTAAACTATGAGTGTACACCCAAAAGCTGTATAAATTACTATAACTTAACTGTTAAAATAAATTGTTTTTCGTAAAAAAACATATAAAGAGTCCCAATAGCAATGCTACCATCTATCAAATACCCAATTATTAACACCCGATTGCATGCTCCTGCTTCTGGCTTTCGTATACGTATTCGAAGGAAATGTTGTGTAAGGCATAAGTCAAACAACCCTTATACAAGCAACCAAAAGCAAACGCAAGTTCATGCAAGTGGAGGATGCATTATCACAGCCGTTCCCTCAAGTGCACATGAAATGCATTTACGTACTGTAATCAATTTCAAACATCATGAGAAATTGCATAATGCATCCCTACGCATGCAGCAATCCTGCAAAACATCCATCCCGTATTAATGAATTAATCCTAGTGGACAAGCAAACAATAGTGTAGATCAAACATGACATGACGTGAGTACAATCACCAGATAGGATTCGTACTGATTTCAGCTTGAATTCATCCTTAACGAACTCTGCATCCTGGCGCGTGGCGTTCAGTGTCGCCCTTTCGTTCCCAAATCTTACATTCGGCTAAATAGCTGATCCCCAATCGAATTAAATCCCGGGTCAACCTTTCTCTTCACATGCGATTCCGTTGCCTAATGCTAAACAACAATAGGGGTAATAATTATTATTAGTCGAACAATTGTACTCCCAGGTTGGTTATTAGGTGATATTAAACTTATTAGTGGCACTAAAAATATTCGGCGAAGTGCTGTGAGCGAGGTAATTCTGGAGATAATTGAAAATTCCCTCGGGAACTAAGTTTAGCGCCGCGTGGCTGGTGTTGGTTGCCTAAGCTTAAAATTCGTGGAATTTATTTCGGTTGGCTGGTTACTTAGTTCGGTTGTTCTTCCTCCACCCATTCCTCCAAATTGATTTATCGCACGTGTAATACTCTTACATGGCTGCAATTTGTCAAATTTGTGCCGCGCTAAGCAAAACACAGCGTGATGCATCTATTTGTCCGAATTCGCGGCGGTGTTTTGTATACCAGGCGATATCCGAAGACAGTATCACAACTCGAATAAAAGGTTATGATAAGTTTGTTGTTTTTCGAAGTGGATGTAACCTAATTATTCGGCAGTGTGCAAATAAATATGTTTATCGTCGGCTGGCAAAGGGTTTCATTGATTTTCGGCGCGAGAGGCTCCCCCAGTGTTGTTTGCAGCAAGCAAGACGTCTTCCCCGAGGGCCATACATTTTCATTTGCGGCGAGTCTGCATAAATCTAAATAGGGTGCTGCTGAATCCCATTTCACCACTTAGCGCGAGTACCTAGATAATTTCTCATTGTGTGCATTAGGCACTTTGCAAGCATCGCATGGCCAAACTTAAAACGCGCACTAAACCATGAAAACTGCAACTCAACGTGCCATGTCACAGATAAATATTTACAGCTGCTCTTTGCTCCTCTGTTCTGAACTGTTTTTACCGCAGTTGTGCAGCCAACTAACCATCTTCTTCGCTTAGATAACTTGGCGTAATCGTGTTATTTTATGAGAAAAGCATTGCATTTTAAGTGGAATCAATACTAATTTAATATTTGACTCATCTGCTAAGTGACGTCGGTAAGTTTAATGGCATATAATAGGATTAGTTTTAGGGCGGATGGAAGTTTGCGCAGAGCGCAGTCGGAAGAAGATGATGGGTGCATCAGGGATGTTGCAACGTTGCAAAATGTGCGCCGGGAACGTTGAATTTCCCATTCACATAAATATCGGCGAAAAAGCTAACTCTTTGACCTGACCCACTTCCATCTATCGCCCGAACGAAATGGTTTTTCTAATGAAAATTTCGACTGCCCAAAATGTGCGAATACATTTCTGAAATAATAAGCCAGGCCCCAAAAAGTCGCATAAATCAACAAGATAGATACGTCGCGATGGCGTTGCACGAATTCACGAATTCGAAAACAAAGAAATGATTGCAAAAGAGCTGAGCGCAGACGAGAAGAGAAGAGAGGAGACGAAAGTGTGTCTTATTTCAAAGTATAAGCTGCACTTAGAAAACTCGCCTGGAATGTGAACTCTTTTGCACTTCGCGCGTCCTTTATGTGGCGCGAGATATACTCGTGTAATATATACTTACTTGTGCATTCTCTTGCGCCAGCCAGCGCTTAAATTTTCATGTGTTAACCATCATAACTCATGAAACTTTCAGCGAAATGTACGGAAACATACTTATGAAATCTTTGTATTATCTCTTTATTTATAACGCCGAAAGTTTAAAAGCTTTAAAAACACTTTAGCACGACTTCTTCCTTTTTCTTCCTCCTCTTCTTCTCCATCTTCATCTTCATCTTAGTCAAACTCCTTGTCTTTGTCCTGTTTTAGTGTATATAGTGTCAAGTACTTGATTTTAAGTGTATATATAATACTAATCGATCGTTCAAAAAGTGTATTAAACCAAAAAAAAAGAAGATAAAGCAAGTATTCAATAGTTGATTGATGAATACGCAGCAAGCTGGCAGCCGTCGGAAATGCATTCGAGTTTTGATGGATCGAGAGAGACTGCCATGTCAATTGATAGAATGCGCGCGTTTTTTCATCAATGTGTTCAAGTTTCGGACGTTTGGACATTTCCCTACATCAGAGCAGGCCGTGTGTAATATCGTCGTGACAATGTTCGTCCTTCTTATACCTCCTAGAAACACAAATAAATAGATAAGTTAGTAAACAACAATTTTATGTGTCAATGACGAAAGAAAACAAACAAAGGCGTTATGAAAATGTCGAGAGTAGGAAAAGCGCTAGTTGGAATGAGTAAGTCCCAAAAGTTTCCGCTCGAACGTCTCCAAATGGCAATGTGACAGGCGACAAATAAGCGATTGAGAGAAAAGGTATCATACGTGCGCTCCGCGAATCCCTATCGCAATTCAGACGCGGAAAATTGCCCACTGTCGTGCCGGAAGAAAGCGACTTCACGTGACATTCAATGCACGCGCAACAATACTGTTCTTCTTCGTGGTGTTTATGAAAAGTCGGCAAGCCCAGACAGGCCCATCCCGTTCAATCTATCAAACAAATACGCTTCTTGCACGCGAGCGAGTAAATTGCCTTTCAATTTGCTCATCAATTTTCGACACAAAGCACGTCAACGCTGCCAATGCAACAAATTGCATCACCATTCCCACTGCATTTGTATTTGCGTTGTGCATCCCCTGATTGACTGGCGACCATCAATGCAGTTCGTCTGTGTGTCATTTTTCACAATTTAATCAAACAAAATACCCGGAAACGCATAAAAAGTAGTCAAAGACTTATCCACGGTTGGAACTTAATCTCAATTTAATTGCATTTTTTATGAGTACAAATGACAAGCGTAGCGCTATACAATCACAATCACATCTTCGGCAGCGCCAAATGAAGACGAATTAATCCTCGAGCTTGATGTCTCTCTGGATGATTGCGATTGCGATCGCGAGCGCGCACAACGGGACGGCAAACGTCGATGATTGGATTTCGTCGAAGACGTCAGTCTAGCTTGCTTGTGCTTCTGTTTCCGATACCAACCCAACACCAATGCGGTTTGTATCAGCGGCATTAGTCGTCGACGCGTGAGCAAATGGATGTTAAACAGTGAAATGTCGGTAATATAATTCAATTTCGTCTGTCAATATAAATGTCCCTTACGACTCACCCCATCCTCGCTTCTCGCTCCTTGCACTGAGTGCTTTCTGTCGCCGAAGAAGATAAAACTCGTCCCTGAAGGCTTGTCAAACGTGACGATACCACGATGCCACAGCTTCATTTATTTATTTATCAAGCGACAAACTCCACGAGGAGGAGGAAGAAGAGACCTATCATATTATACTCTTCTTGTGAATGTGAAGGCGAATGCAAATACCCACTTGCTACTTGCAACAAGCCAGAGACAGAGCCAAAGGAGCTCGAAGAATATTATGTAGAAATACGCTTAGAGCTCAATTAATCAAGGAGATAAGTAACGCAATAAATCATCGCGGAAATTACGATGCTTGGACTATGCAGACGCTTTTATTTCATTCCACGAGCACAATAACAGAAACCCACAATACCGACCCGGATCCACATGATATTTGGCTAGAAGTGAAGGAGAAAAGACTATGTTATTATCATCATCAAGCATTCTGCACTCGACGACGTGTTGCTATCAAATTTTCTGCAACTAAAGAGAGAATTTCTGTCCCAGTTGAGCCATAAATCTATCTTTCTAAGCGTTTAGCTTGCACTTGCGCTTGTGTTTATTACATTTTAAGTCTTTAAAGATATTGAATTTCAACTTTAAAGAAATGGCAAAAACTTGAACAAGCGACGTACAAATGTGCAAAAGTAAACGAAAAGAAAGCTGAACAAACTAACTAACTAAAGCTTGCTATAAAACGATCATTTGCTCGTACCTTTTCTTTATTGCCAATCTTCTCGCGCCCCAGATGCGTTTGAGTCCCGTTTGGGTGCATCTCATTCCAGGCACTTACGCGATGCAATCCTGGACGCGTCCAACCATTCCAGCCCTTGTTCCATTGGCCATAATAAGCCCAGCTCTGGAGGTGCGGAGGTGAGGAAGAAAAAAGTGCACTCCGCGCGAGCGTTTCATTCAATTATCGCGCATCTCGAGGAATTCATTTACATTTGCTCTTCGTTCGCAATTCGAAAACAATACGCTCACTCAATTTCCGATTATTTGTTCAGGATTTTCTCTCTTCGTGCATAATTTCCAATTCCAGCAGCAGAAGCATAAGCACAAGCACAAGTGCGAGCGCTTCTTTCTTTCTTGGTGAAAGCGGCAATTTATTAAAAGATTTAATTTAAATTACTTTTAATTCAAAAACGATTTTGGTGTTTTTGTCTTTGGTTACATTCACCCGAAAGAAGTGAGTTGAGTTGTAATAAACAAAAAAACAAGTCAAGAGACTTAAAGTCTTTCCTTCCGGAAGTATTACAAGTAAGGGTAAGAAATTCGCAGACTCAGTGTTTGTATACGCTGCAATTATACTTAACAATTCACTGGCAGGCCGGATGAAGAAATGAAGAAAACAAGAAGAGGAAAAAGAAAAGACAAATAAATCTAAGTTACGCTTAGATGCATGTTTCCTGTGCGGTTGCAAATTGGTGGACGGAGTTATACCTCCCGCAACTCTCATCTCATCATCCGCTTTATCTCGCAATGCATTGTTCGCGGTTTGTTTTGGCGGTGGTGGTCTGAGGTCGCCGGCGCATGCATAATTCAAAAAGTTAGCGAGCGCACACAAAAAAGTGCCGAATTAATGCAGAGGTAATAGTGGTACACATACGCTAAGAGAGCTGCCTAACTCAACGTCGCGGCGCACTGTATAGTTTTAACTGCTAATGCTAATGTTCATGCACCCCTTGGATGAAGAGATCGTTAAATATAAATTGGCCTCCTGCGCAGTGCAGTCGCGCGCATTAATTGTCGAACATTTAGAGCAAGCACACTTACGGATGATAGTCTGAAGGGTGGTGACACTTGCAGTCCATTGAATGCTCGGCGCAACTTAAGCAATTCCATTCCACTGTTCAACAACCGCAATTATGCGCGCTCCGCTCGCGTAACTTTTTCGATTCGCCTCTCGGCGGGGTGGGGTTTTTGAATTGATTCCAATCTTGGAACACATTGTATGTCTTGAAGGTAATAAGCCCGACTTGATCCGCAATTATGGATAATTTCCAGTACTTAGCTCATCGCCAAATTCGCTTGAACCGACTTCATATCCGCTCTTCCACGCCGAAATTACAATGCAATCTCATAATATTGAACCACTCGAACATTATCCGCTCTTGGCTTCGGCTGAATATTGAATGAGAGTCATCTATCGCCAGCTTGGTTGCCATTTGCACTCCACTAAAACTAAAACCGGAAGTAAAACTGCAACCAAAACTAAAAGATTAATTTTATTGATGTGGAAAGTTTTGAGAAGCGTTCGGTCGGTGGATAATTTATTTTCAGCTTGGTCAGTGTACAAACACCGAAATAAACGATAAAATACGCGTGCGCATTCGAGTTGATTTAGATTTGTGTCGATTTGCGTTTGCTCAAAGTGGGCACTCTCAACGTCCGAACTGAATCTGGAGCTAGAGCTGATGCTGAAGTTCGAGTCCTAGTTCGAGCTTTGGCTGGTGCTGCATGGAGAGAAAAAAATCAACGCGCCAGCAAACATACGGCAAGAAGAAAGTTTGCGCAAATGGTGCAATGTATCAATTAGTTGTCGTGCACCAGTGGCGGCGCCGCCTGCCAACTTTGCAACTCGAATATAATCAAACTTTTCAAATTAATCACCATCTAATCTGAGCGTGAGCGAATTAATATTTATTCGCAGATGCAAATTCTCGGATTGTTTAAGAGATATCTGTAATACTTCTGGCATTTCCTAGTTATTTTTACAAGAAGCAGCTCCTCATAATAGTGGTTGGCAGGCCGAGGCTTCCATTTCGTCCGGGCGGAAGAGGAAATTTATGGCATCCACCATCGAACGTTAAAAGTGTTTTAAGAGGTGGCAAATGGAAGTTTGTGCCCATTTGGTAATTTATGTGTTTCGCCGACAAGTTTTGTGTATACATATTTGCCCAAGTGGATATACCAAGTGACCCTAGGCTCTAGGGTCACTCAAAATGCACAAATTCCGCTCAAAAACTCAACATTTTAATGTTATTTTTTCCTTTATCAATGAATGTTGAGAAATAATATTACATTTTCAAGAACTATTCCGGGCGTAATATGAATGGAGGGTCATTTCGATGGAACAGATTGTAATATTTCGTAAAAGCCAAGAAGTATCCATAAACATATCCGGCTTCGCCTTTTTGGGCAGGCAGCGGTCGTGGGTCCACATACGCGGATGGGTTATTAGAGGATGATGGCTAACGATAAATAAAAAGACGCGCCACCGGCGTGTTGTGCATACGCATCTTTTCGCCGAGTGGAAGTATAGCAATAAAAATCTAGAAATTGTCTCCGCGCGTAAGACAAATGGCCATCATAAATAACGGCTTCTCTTTATTACCCGCATTAAAATAATTTCCACGAGTGTTGAGCGCACCACACACACACCGCTGATGGCGCTGCCTGCCTTCCTGCGGCCATTACAATAGCGACAGGACGCACGCTTTTTCTACGCGCTGCCGGCTGCCCACAGCAGCGGAACCAAAACGCTTCCTTCTTCCTTCACCGTCCGCTTTCTTTTCTTTTGCATTCATACAGGTGAAAAATGGTTCTGGTTTTCTATTAAAGTCGACTTGTAAAGCATTAAAAGTTGCATAAACTAACGCGAAACAAACAAAAACAATGTTAGTTTTATGTTAATAATTTCAAATTCAAAACAAATGCATTAAATTGCATTTAATTTCCAATTTAATAAATTGCAAACAAAATAATATTGAATGGGAATTGAATCGAAAAGGAGACGAGAAGAAGGAAAACCTTTAGGTTATGTTCCATTGAGTTGCGATTTCTTCGCTGTTCGCTATTCGTTTGTCAGAATCGTATTGTCGTGTCTGCGGTATCGGGCAAATTCAAAGGCTCTGCATCTATTTATCTATCAAATGCGCGACGACACAAAACGCATAGAGCAAACAAACGGAAATGCGATACGGGCGAGCGTCGCGAGTAGTGATGATAATAGCAATGTCGCCAGTGATACGGCGCGTCGGCGAATCTTTTCTTAAATTCAATAAAACCCAAAGATCGGCCGGAGCGGCAAAGACTGATTGTAAGCAGATAGAGAAAGCGTCAAATTGTGTGCACCCGTAGAAACACAATTGCACAAAACTCGCCTTCATTTTCTTCTTTTTCTTACGTTTTTCTTTGCGTTTCTCTAGAACAATTGCCGGACTACAATCAAGGAGCCGGCAGTTTTCCCACAGTCCAAGGAAAGGAAACATTGATCTATCTATTGAGGAACCGGAGCAGCTTCTGTCTTGTGAGTGTTAAAGATAGATACAAACTTAATTTTATGAGCGTTCATAAAATGCCGGATTACACGAGTGCATTACGACGCTATTAGCCATTAAACAAATCCTCGTTCTTCGTCCTTCGCCCTTCATCCTCATCCCCAATCTTGTAGAATCTCCCAGATGGGCAAATCCCACCAAAGGAACACACGTAGAACATAAGAAACCCAATGATACTCCACTCTGCCTGCCTCTGTCCTGGTTAACTAACTAGGAACAAGGCTGGGAACGCGCGAATGGAGGAAGCAGGTTATACGAGACTTGACGTGTTAAACTGATCCCTACACTACCAATAACTTTCCTTCTAACGTCTTATCGTCTGCTTACCTTTTGCTTAAACTCGGGTAATGCCGACACTTAAAATTTACTCTTCATCAGCGTAATTGTACAAGTGTTCCAAATTAACGTGGAATTAACTCAACTTCCACAATTTGCTTCCTTGACTGACGCACAGTCCTGCCAATTTTTTGTTTTCTTCTTCGTGGAAATTATCAATTGATTGACGTTGAATTAATTAGCTAAGTATGCCAGAAGAGAAAAGACCAGCAGAAACTCACTGCGTTTGCGCTTGCGCTTGAAGGTGTGTTTGAGATACTTAATTGTTTGAAGAAAGTTTGGCGTTTACCTCACGATGGCAGTGGAAACTGTGTTCAATATGTTGCCTGTATAGCAAGCAAACCAATTTAACTTGATTTGGAGAGTAGTTAAACTAGGCGTGAACTTAAATTATATGCAAATTAAGAAGTTGCTTTAATTATATATTATTAATTTTTAAGATTGTTTTTCTTCTGGGATTTTTGTTAATTCTTAGAAGAAAAACATTGGAGTAATTCTTGCATGACTGATATTAATGAATCTTGATTAAAATAACTTTCAGTTAGACGATGTTTGGATGACTCGGATTTATGAAGAGATCTAGGATTACGTCCCCTTGGACTGAGTGCTCAAAGCTGGCCTTGAAGAGGCAAGAAAAGATGCAAGGCAAGGGTGTAATTTAATAGACATATGAAAAATTACACGTCACTTGGATGACTTCAACTCATAAACCAACGGAAGCAAAGAGAATAGGTAAGTCCTTTACATTTATTAAATGCGAACAAATCAATGCGAGAAATTGGTGCTCAGTGCGCGGAAAAAATTGAACTAATCGCTGGCGAACATATGGCGACGATTTCACGTTTCGGGTCGGCCGAAATGAGCTTCATTGATTTTGTTTTCTACAAGGATTAATTCATCGGCCACCTCACACAACAACAACAGCTGCCGCGAGCGAGTGTGGGTCGGGAGTTACCCAACTGAACTCAGCTTGTGGCCTTTCTGGCCGCTGTTGCCCGTGTTGCCACGTTACAAATGTTGCACCATCAGATTTCCTCCAGGCTGTTTTTTACTTCCGTCCCATTTTTTCCGGTTTGTTTGCTCGGCGCCGGCATCGCTGCCAAAAGCCCTTCTAATGTTAACAATTAAGGTTGAATTACAGCGGCGAGCTGTATCTGGACCAATATTATATGATTTATGCTCAACATTTCTTCCGCTTTCCAAACACAAACTATTCAACTCAATATCAGAGAAGGTAAAGCAAAATAAGTTTCTTGGCCGAATTATACACTTGACAAAGTGTACGTTCAGATGGATTGGATTTACAAAGCCAAAGACAAAGCTAATGATAAATGGTGGGCGATATCGACAAAGTCTGGTGGGTTGATTGATCGTTAGTTGTAGAATGCCACTCAATGTCCAGGAGTAAGTCGCCAGCCGGCTGGTAGTTTATTTTCGGTGACAACGGCATGCCATAGATGGTGTATGTGTCACATGAGCTAACGTAAGTAAATTATTAGGCAATAAACGTACACTAATTAACGAATCAACGCGTTCATAAACGACATAATCAATTAACCATGCATTCCATGTAGACCAGGCTGCATTGACATATCGGCTCCACCGCGCATTCACGTCCGAGCGGTTCTAATTTAAGATTAAGCCAAAATTACGACCGCCAGGCTAGAAGTGCAACGTTGCATTGGCAAATATGTAAATTCCAATCTATAATTGCTAATCGTTCACGTCACTTGCGAATTGAACTTGCTGGGAGCCGGTTGCTGAAGCGTCGACGGTTTATCGACGAAAGACTGAAACAATGGCAAGCAGTGAGGCCGAAAGTTTAATGGGCTGTCGCATGAAGCTCAAATCTGCTTAAATGGTATGTGCGGCGAATTAATCTGCTATATCTCTTGATACAATTACCGGCCATGCGCGCTCATGTCAGCTCGCGCCTTGTTGCATGCAGCCCGTCGAACAGTACATTGTGCAGCGTCCATTGTTTGGTGGCCGAGGTACGCAATCGTAAAAAACATTCGGGACGCGATTGGAAATTGATCAATCCTGAAGCAAGCGAGCGAGGGAAACGAGAACCAGGCGACAGTTTGAAATAGTTGCTTGTTTAATTGAATTCCATTGTATGTTTGAGCTTGCACCGCACGCTCCAAATACGCCACTGAACCGACCTAAACGTCAATGATGTCCCGACCCGACCCGTCGGTATTGACACCCAATATGCCGGTTGCAAACAGCATTGGGGTCGGACAATTGCCACCTCGGACGGGCGCGTTTTAATGAACGAAACCGAATATTTTTTGGACGAGGCGAGGTATTAGATAATTGCAGAGACTTGGCGCCCCAGTCGGAGCGTAATATTTGCTTTAAACTTGCCCTGAACATGGGATTGTGCCTTCGCGTTCTCTTTCTCGAAGGCCAGAGGATCGTTCAGCAGTTTCCACACATAACTTCGACATCATCCAATTAAAAGTTGCTTGTAACTTTCGCACGTATTATATCCACATATTCATTCATACTTCCACCTAACCTAACCTAACCTAACCTCAAACCAATAACCGCAACTAGTTTCGTATTTGAACCCTCTTTGAATTAGTTTTGATTTTTCACTTATTTGTCCTTCCAAAACTGACAAGAAACAGAACATTGAAGGCAAAGGAAGAGAAAGAGGAAAGCAGCAGAAGGGAAAACTTGAGTAATAAATCATGTGGTATAATGGGTGCGTAATTTAATTACAATTAGATACACAAGTTGAGACGAAGACGACGCCGACGACTTTGCGCAAACTTATGAATTGAATTGTAGCGCTAACGAATTGTGCCTAATTTGCTCACGCACTAGCAGTGTTTCAGTTACCATTTAGTTTGAAACGATTTGAGAAAAACGTATTTCCTTGTTAGCTTAGGGTTTCCTGTGTTTTTCCCTTCTGGAAAATCAACCCCAGGCTAGCAATTTTTCTCAGTTTGCTTGATGACCGTCGATTCCACCCTAGCTCGGTGTTCACCTTTGTGCGTGGCTGGGCAAACGCAAACGCAAACGCAACCGCGTCGTTACGGATAACTGATCTTTGACAATGTTACTCTCTTACTTTGCGCTTTTGTGCGCTTGGACCGGCGAAACATTAATCGACAACATGTCCCCATAGGTCATTTACGAATTATGAGCCCCATTAGAGCAATTTGCTCTTAACACTGAACGAAACTCTGCGACCTGTAACGAATTCGTGGCAACGCTGCCTGCCATCTGGATAATAAAATGTCCATTTAGATGACATTACAACTATTTGTGAGTTAATTATTGTCAATTTTTGATTGGAATTTTGTGACATTCATTAAGTTCGATGAATATTCACCGCTTATTGCAAAATTAATTAATGTATAATTAATATCAGTTCAATGATGAGCGTTCTGCTCTGGGGTTGTGTTGATTACGCATTTGCAGCGTTGCACATGCACTTCTGGACACTGGCAACACTGCACTGCGCTGTGCATTTCAGATAAACGTCAACGTAATTGAATTATTTGGGCAGGATAATAATTTACACACGTACGCGTGTCCTGCACTGCAATCGGCAGCGAATTCCAATTAAAAACGCATTTAGTTTAGTATAAGTTGCGCTTGTGCTTGCGCTTATAAATAACAAACCTCGTAACTTCATTACGAGGACCAAATTTAATTTATTTCTAATTAGCGAATCTATTAAAAACTCATTTATATCAATGAATTTAACTTCCACATTAATTGATTGATTGTAACATTTTATCCAATAATTAGAAGAATTAGTGTATACAATTTTTCTTCTTTTTTTCTTTTGGGAAAAGTAAATGGGAAAAGTGAAACTATGTGTTGATTGTGTCGACAAATAGTCGATCGTCGTTCACGCTCCTCTGCGTTTTTCTGTCTCGATGCAACACGCGCGAAAGCGGCGCAAAAAATAATCAAAGTGTAATGTTTGGGAAAATTAGAAAATTTAATTTATTTCCAAACTGCCACTTGGATCCGGCGTTTATTGCGTGCCTGCGAATGTTAAACAAACGCTTGCTGTCTGTACGTTTGTTTTTCGGCAGGAATACAATACAGCGAGTCGACAGATCACTTTGCATTCGCGCCGAAATTTCATTTCTCGTGCAACATTTGGGCATTAAAATGCGAACGAGTTGATATTTTATAGGGAGTAAAATGGAATCGATTGGTATTTTGTGTGGTGGCCGAAGCGATGTGCAATCAAAGCGTGAAGACGCACGTGAAGTGAAGAAAGTCAGTCGGCTGAGGAAGGACATTGTAGCCCCGCCGCGAGCGAGCCCCGCGCGTAAAAAATGTATCTTTATACGGCGTTCGTGCGCAATTGCCTAGATTGCCCTATAACTTCTACCTCAATGGACACACATCGTAAATCACCGAAATTGAATTCGCATGCATGAGATGATAAAATTGAATTTTCATTCGGCTAGACTTTGCTCCAGCCGAGCTTTTTCCAGAGTCGTGTCGACTCGCCAACAAATGTATTCATAGCCAAAACCACAACATACTGTAAGAATCCTGAAGACAGACATTGACATTTACTGTTATGTATCTAAACAACTCATTTGAAGCGAGACAGCGCTTTGAGTGGATGAAAGTTTCTTTGCTATTGCGATTGGATATCCTGCGTCTTTGAATGACCTTCATTCAGCGCTGACCCCATCCGTCCTTCAAAGTTTCCACGGCGCGCGCGATTTAAATCCAAAAGTTGGGAAACACTTTGTATAATGGCATTTCCCGACGCGGCAGAGCACCGCACAGCAAGGCAAAGCAAGGCAAAGGAAATATATGAACGGTCGAAACTTAAACTCCACTAAATGTACATCTTATCTATTTATTTCGTTCGCCACGCGGCGAAGCCCTCTAAACTATCAGAACTACCCACGCTTAGGAACTTCCATCTAGTTCTCCGGACCGAAGAAGTTTGCGTGCGTCTGAGTTTTGGTCAGTTGGACGTTTCTGTCAATAAATTTCTTTATTCAATTCAAAAATAACAGAAATAATATACATAAAAGCAAAAAACTTAGTTACTTTGCATTTTCTCACAAATATTAACATAAAACCAACAAAATCGTAAGAAATTTAGTGATTTATTATATTTACTGAGAGCAAAAGAAACTTGCATTCTTAAGACACAAATGCAAGTTGACATCTGCACAAAGAAAGAAATCAGAAAGGATAACGTCAATCAAAAAGACCGCCCTGGTATTTACCAACAGACAAATAAAACTAACAGAAATACAAATGTTCTCAAAACATTTTCAACAATAATTATTTGTAGCATTTTATATCACAGCAATTTTTCATTCTATATTCTGCCAGTGCGCATTGTCCTGTCCTGAAGATGACAGGACACAAGGCAGATACACAACATTATACGCTATTATTTATCATACGAATGCGCATAGGTTACGCATAATATAATAATCATAAGCACTGCGCAATAAAAATAATAAATGTCTGCCGATGACATTTGGCGGCGCGGCGGTGGAATCAGTGCTTGAATACTTTTAAGCATCGGCCGAAGACGACAAATTTGACGTTGACAAATTCCCTATGGTTTTTGATCTGTCGTCATTTTTCAGCGCGTTCCTAATGACGTCATGACTTAGTAGTTTTTGCGAGGTGATTGTGTCTTCCTTCAGAGCGCTCAAACACAATAGATAGAACGCGCACTGAATTATTAAGTTCCTTCCTCGCTCTCAGCCGTGTAATTGTCTTACATTCTATAATAACCCGCCGGCGCCGTTTTCGTACGACACTAACTGCTCATTCATAATTCACGCTTTGCAAGTGTATTAAAGCTCTTCATTGTGCGCTTTGCACAAGACCAAGAACAAGGACAATTTTCAGGATTCAGGTACAGCCATCTATTTGACTACGGAAAGTCTTTGGCAATCTCTTCATACGTAGAGGAATTATTATCTCTTATTGAAGCTAGAAAAGTAAAAACTAAGAAACTTGAATTAAATAATGTTAAATATTTATTTACAGCGTGATGTGAAAGGCAAGACCTAACTGACAAAAGAAGCACAACGTTTCCGGTTCTTTAAAACAGAAGCAACGCTTCTGTCTGTCAAAAGTTTCCGAGGTTGCCTATACAAAGGTGGCAAACGCAGAGTGAATCTGAAATTGGTTTCCACGCTTGCGGCCATTTTCAAAGCACGTCAGCAGCGAACGAACCGACGAGGATACGCTCCTGTCTGCAAGGAGTACCAACGTTCTCGTATGTATCAAAGTATGTAGGTATATCAAAAATTAGAAGCGTCCTGTGCAGCCCGTAAAAAGTGGCGGCATGTAATAAATAATAGCGTTATGCGCCTTAGTCTGAACATTATCGGCATCATTATCTTGTCGTCGAATGGGTAAACTACCAAAAAGTTGATTCAACCCTAGCTCAGCTCAGCGCGGCGCGGCTCTAAAGCGAACTCTGAATGGATTCTGGCGGAATTTCCGCCGCTCATGCTATTACCCAGCGACGATAAAATGGAGTTTTTGGGAAGTTGATAATTTGCAAGCTGTGCCTGCGGAAATATCGCTTTCGCAGGTTGAACTTTTAGATTTTACAATTTTACGTTCGCATCATTAACATAAAGCAACTTATACAAATCCGCACAGGGCGAAAGTTTTAAATTGATTATTCCATCGATTCGTCCTTCTGCTGTGTGGTGGGAGTTCAATTCATCGATGACGTAATCGCAATCTGCGTCTTTGTATCCGGCCACACGTAAATTCAATGCGGCGCACTCTCACTCACCCTGTGCCTTTGTTATTGCTGCGGCGGACGCGCGGTCGTGCCGAAAGAGGAAGCGCGCGTCACATGCACGCAGTGCTGCCAACGTCTAATGGACGAAATTACCCGGCGCACGTGATTTCGAACACTAATAGAAGGCTTACGAGCCGACCGCATGTTTTCTTTATGAAGCACGTACAACACGCGGTGGCGGCGTTGGCGTTGGCGACACTCGACCAATTGCCAAGGTATTGCAATGATAACAGACAGAGTCTTCTTCTTGACCCTCGATGGCAATTTATTTATAACTAATTCCGACGACAATTTACAAACGTGTTGTGTTCTTCTATTTATTTACCAGGAGCTAAGATGTTGGTTACTTGGAAGAAAGTTTCAAATCCTTAAATCCTCCCATGCTCGAATGGCAGCACTTGCTAATGTAAATTAATCACTCGCCCCGACACTTTCTTTTGTATCTCGGCTCTAAACCGAATTTCCAAGTCTATGTCCGAAGACGTCGCTGCTTTAAGTTGAAGCTAATGCTTCATGCACATTTCATTGCGCTGCGAAGCTGAATTATAGCGCTGTGTACAGAATCTTATTCCTAAGACTGTGGCGAATGCATTTACATATTGTTTTAAGCTGTTTTGCGCGCAAAACCCCGACTTGCAGAAACGAACCAGCAATAAACACTTGTTCTTTAATTCATAGTAATACCTACTCTCGCTGTACGACTTGAACAAGAAAGTAAATAAGTTTTAGAGAAAAGCGGCAACCCTGCGACGACATAAACGAAAAATCCATCAATGTAAGATTAGGGCATGAAAAGGCCATGTCCATCGAAGTCGATTCCACCTCGTGTGTGGCGGCGAGCAGCGTAGCAGCGTAAGATTTATGGCCGGTGGTCCAGCGTCCCAAGCCGCTCATTATTTTTAGAACAAATAAAATACCTACTCGTACGGTTTCTTTGCAACCTGTGCGCATGCAATCATTCAAACACGTTAAGAAAAAACATAAAATTGCTATTAATTTTATTCTCCTCTGGAATATGCTTTCGAGGGCAAAACAGCGGCCAGCAGTGCCACCATGGGGTTGTGATTTGGCATCCATTGTATATTATTGTATTAACGGCTGGGGTTCTTCATTAATTCGGCAGTTCTTCAGCGTCGATCGCGTCTGACCCAAGACTGAATCCCTTCCAAGCCATTAAAATCGGAGTGGAGGCGAGGCAGGCGTCTCTGACTGATGCTGGCTATACGGACGAAGAATATTAATTATTGCGGTTCCCGTAGCAATGCAACGCTTGCGCTTGCGCTTGCGCTGTTGTGTTCGATAATAAACGAGCTGGCATTAATTTCTTAGTCACCTTAAACAAACCGCCCGCCGCTGCTGGCAACCAGACAACATTTTGGCCTTACTATAACTTTGGTCAGTTACAACTTGGTTCTTACTCGCTGCGTAAGGATAATTCAAAGGATTTTTTACTTAGTTTCTTTTGCATGTCGTATAAGTACATGTAAATTATATTGTATAAGAATACGCGTTAGAAGATAGTTGCAAACAAGTCGCAGAGGGCGCCCAGACTGCGGGTGGTAAAAACACGGCGAATGCAATTTGCATTTTGGAGATGGCAGTTACAGTTATTAATGCAACGCATTTGTAATGTTTCTTTTCGGAGCAGCCGGCTGCAGCCTTGCAACAAAAACAAAATTATGAAGCAGTTATCCTAATGGCTGTTGTAAAGGACATAATAGCACGGAGATCACTCATTTGTTTCTGCTTATGTAATGAAGACAATTAAATATAATTAATTAACTTAAGTATGTACCTACTTGAATATATTGTACAATAGCAATTAATTAGTTAACTAAAAATAGTGAAATACGATAGAGAATTAATATTCTGAATTGTGTTTTGAACAAAGAAGTCAAGGAAATGTACCGGCACTTTATAGACTGAGTCTGAGTCTGAGTCTTTGCGTACGCTTGGCAGCCTTGTCGTTCTCGACTTTCATTATCCTTCGCCTTATTTGGCTGGTAACTTAATTAATTCCCGGTCGGTACGTGTCTTTTGTACCTTAAGTAGCATTAACAGGTCGTGACTCGGCATATGGTTGGTGATAGTGAGTCCTTCCGTCTGTGAACCGAAGAGCTAGGCAACTGTAGAGTATCTTCAATTAAAGTAATTCAGTTTCTCTTGAGTTTCTCTCACTTATTTCTAGTATTTTCATTCTTTCTTTCACGTTTATTCGAATCCAATTGAACGTAGCCCGTGAACACTAAAACACGTCTTTTTTAAGCTACTTATATAAAATTCTATCGCGTAACGCTCACTCTTTCCTCCTCAAAGCTTTCGTAACGGGCATTCAATTAAAATCAATAAAACTTCTATTTGTTTGCGGCCCAAAGCATTTTCTTTACGTTCTTCTACAGAAATGTGGGTATTATTTTTACAGGTTATATATAAAGCTCACTAAGGATAGAATAATAAAATATTTTATGATACACATCCGAGCAGTGTTCGTCTTCAGTTCATTCTACAGCATTTCCTATACCTTCTATATGTTTGGTTCCATACATTCTAGTACCTAAAGCTTTGAATTAACTTTAAATAAACTATTCTAATCTATATAGAAACAACAGTGATAGGTCAGTGACAGGTGAAATATAAAATCAATGCGCAATCTGTTTTTTCTGCAAGCAGGAAATATCCGCAATTTCATTTCTGCAATGAATTATAGCTGTTTACACTTTATTCGACAGAAATATAAATCACCCCCGACGACGACGAGGCAAGGAGTACATTCATTCCGCGATTTGCATTCATCCATCGACATAGGACGCATTACGCGGCGTGGCGTGCCACGTAATGGAAACGGATTCGATGGATGGGAAATTACTTAATCCGCTAGGCTCTCCGCTTTGAAATTCACTTTCCCATTCGGATCGGGCACAAGGATGAGGGATGCGAAGGTGAAGGTATCGCTGGAACAACATAAACACTCACAACAGGAGCGCAGCAGTTGAAAAACAAGGTATTGTTTACCTTAACTGAATGGAAATTTTCATGGGATATTGCGTTTATAGTTTGTTGGTAAAATTGAAAAGTCATATTTAGTATGCTTGCGCAGATGCCAGCTTGTGCAGGCCACCGGGTGGTAAAATAAAACCCGGGAATAAAGTTATTATGCAACTTTTAAGTGATTATTTTCAAATGTTCCGGCAATTTTCATATTTTCGCATTAATTTATGCGGTCGCGGATTAAAGTTGTATATCATTAAAGCGCATTTTATGCGTCCCAGCAAAAATTATTACCATTTTATATAGCCTGCAGTTTTTCACCTGCATTCCAAGCAACATTTTATATTTCCACATAAAATTACATTTGCTAGCTTGCAATTAATTGCTTCTATTTGTAAGAAGAATTTTCAACTCGAAATATCAACTGAAATTGATTGCGTTTTCCCATACAAAGAAACCACTCAACTGGGAATATTTTTATTTCATGCTGCGCATCACACTCAATGTCATCCACACTCGGTACTTGCATGCAAATCGAAGAATCACTTCAAATCAAGATTTTAAATTTGACGCTTGATTGGGATACTCTTGAACCCCTCAAGTTCAAATCCGATTAAAGCACAGGGCGTTGCTAATAAACGTATACTATTATAGGATTGTTATTGCATATAGAGTGGAAGTAAAGACAAAACACATACATTATCCTGGGGACGCTTGGGCAAGAGGTTGTTTAACTTGCGGCGGCGGTGGTAACGGTGGCGAAGGTGGATAGACGATGGCTATAGGAAAACCGCAGAAACGGCGCTCGTCATTAGCAGCTGTGCCACCTGCGCTCACGGAAACCCACTTGCTGATAACGGGACTCATTCTCTTACTCGGACTGCACCCTCGGAGGTACCAAACACGATCGCATTGCCTATCGCGCGGCGCGGACCAACAAATAGTTGAATTTATTGCGAGCGCCGCAGCGATAAATTGGGTTAATACGGTCGTAAGAGCAAAAGGGCTCGCTTCCGGTTCCCGGTCCCCGGTCTCTGGTCCCCTGTTCGCTATTTGCCCCTTCGGCACATGCATGCACATGCAGCGCATAACAAACGATCGGCGGTAACCGGCAACCGGAGGTGGCAGTGCCACTGTCGAGGAAGAAGTCTTTGGGCTCCCTCTACCCTAACTTTCACCAGGACGCAGTGCGCAGGAAAGCAGGAAATAAGATTAACAAATCTGTCCTTGGCATAAATTAATTCGCTCTCCTGCAAGTAACGGCTCTGTTCTTGGGAACTTGCACCGGAAAGAACGTGAAGCACAGCGAACTTGCGTGTCACTGTAAAAGAGTATTAATATTATCACAAGTTGAAAGTTAAAGGGCAGAAGAAGAGTTTAAAAATATGAACTTGAAGGATGTCAAGTCAGTGGATAGAGAGAGAAGTAAAATGGAAATAAAAGTGTAAAAGTTTCTAGCATTAAGAATCACACAACGAAATCTTCGAGTATTCCCAGCGTATCTGAACTCGTGGGAATCGACTTTCTTCAAGGGTTTTTCTGGATTCCAGATGGAAATCATAAGCCACTGCCTTTGCAATGCATTTGCGCCTGCAGGTAGCCGTTTAAAGCACTTTTTACGATCTAAGTGCGCGGCTTATACGACTGTTTCATACGTCTCTTAGCGAATAGTTCACTTCCTTGATTGTGATTCCATTGCTTTCATCTTAACTTTTCACTCTTTGACTCGTACGTTTGAACAAGAGTAACACGTTTAAGGGAATATCAATATGGGTAACAAATAAGTATATTAAATCAAGTGTAAATCAGTGGTGGCCAATGTTATCCTTTTTATGTCCAACCTTTTTATCTATGCGGGCCACATCATAAATGTTCATAATGTTAGCTCTATCATAATTGTTAGCTATTTTATAAAAATTAAGAAATTTTCAAACATTGATAACTTAGCTTAAAACCTCGAGTTGACCATCTGTGATGTAAATGATCTAAATTGCATATTTAAAAATTAACTATACAGGATATAATATGATCTTATTGGGAAATTTCTGGACAGTGTGAAATGCCTGTCGCCACCTCGAGGGAAATTCAAATGTATATTACAGCATACTACAAATTAGATATCTTACTACAGTTATGTGAAAATTTGAGATGATAAGTATACATGCTGAGAGAATGTATATCTTTTATTACATACATCTCCAAATATTCAAAGTATTCTGTAAAGTATTAGCTAAATTTGTAGACTTAATAAAAGTATAAAAACGCATAACTTTATTCCTTCTTCATTTCTTAAATATGCCATAAGTTCTGATATAAAGTATATTGTTGTACATACTGAGCAGGATTAGTATCGCAACAATTAGTAATCAGTAGACTCCTAGGGGTCTGTGTTACACGAATCTGTAAAGTCGCTACTAGAATTGTTTTTGCTTAGGCAGAATGTAGATTATAAAGCCCGTTTCACAAAAGGTATTCAGAGCGTTGGTAGTGCACTGGTTAGATGCTTGTCTAGTAAACGACGGGTCTTGGGTTCAATCCCCGACCGAGGCGAACATTTTTAAAAAATAATAATTTCTATACATCGCAATTCACAGAGCTTGTTAAACACTAAATTCACGAGAGTTTACTGGCTTAGTGAGTAGAGTACTAGGTCTAGTGTGCGAAAGGTTCCGGGTTCGAATCCCGGCCGAGGCAACGGCACTTTGTGAGAAATTTCAAAGTGCCAGAGCCTAGAGGCAACAGTTATTGGCACAGAAGACCGGCCAGGAAACCTCCAGAGGATGATAGAAGTCAGAAAAGGAATAAATTAAAAAGATCAAAAAGTTCATTTTAAATTTTTGCAATCTCTAGCCTAAGTTTGAGCTTGTTCTGAGCCCACCCTCCCCGTCAGTAAGTTCGACTGTTCACCTCCGTGGTCCGTCACAGACTGACTCCCATTTCCCGATCTTAGTTACCAGTACAGTGGGAGCGCTATTGCCATCTACAGACTCCTAGGAGTCTTAGTATTACAGGAAACTGCTAATGCAAGGAAACTGTAAAATATGTGAGAACTTTAAGACATTGCTGTAACTAAAATTTAGTAAACTAATGCTTATTAAACTTGGCTGATCTTATATTGCCGCATACAGTAACCCAAATACCAGTAAGGTTTTTGATTATAGATCTCAAGTTCTCATTACCACTTTATTAACTTAGAAAATTAGCATACAATCAGTAGGTGCAAACAAATGTATGTGGCTCCTGATTTAACTTAATTAACTTTAATCTTTCTCAGCAATAGCAGTTAAGTGTCTATCAATTTCACTCTCAGAGAGTTTCTTGAACAAAGGATCTTGTTTTGACACCAGTCCAATTTCAATCTCAGTGGGTTTGAAATCTACTGATAGTACATTAGACAAACAGCTAATTGCCAATTGAATAGCATCATCTGCAGACATATCCTGCTTTTTCTTCAGTTTCTTCTCCAAATAACTGTTAGCTTCAGTCTGCTTAGCACCAACACTAATAGCTCTGTACCCACAGTAGTATCCGGCTGGGTCAGTTTTATACACACAGGGCCCATTAACAGGATCATACCCAATAAGAATCATAGAGCAGCCCAAAGGCCTCATTTCTGCATTCTGTGTATATACCTGTGAGATATCTGCCACTCTTCTGCACAAAGCATCAATGGGAATCTCGTAACTGTACTTATACTTGAATTGTGCTGCTTCATATCTAGCTCTTTGTACTTGCGATTTGCTGTCCGCAATCATGCCAGTCATTACACATCCAGAATGGTCAGTAAGTTGGAATAGATGTGTGATAGTTGATGCATCAATCAACTTATCGGGAATCTTCCTTTGGGTTACACAAACGGCAACATCATCTGTCTTCAAAGCCACGGATGTGAGGCCGGCTTGGTTGATAGCTTTAAAGGCGTATTCCACCTGATACAGACGTCCCTCAGGCGAGAAGATAGTAATATGGCGATCAAACCCAGCGCTGCTTCCACGAGACATTTTCTTTCACAACTATTGCTGTAATATTCTGGAAAATCTAAGAAATCAGCTCGACTTCACACTATAAAGACAAATAGGTTATGCGAGAAAAATGATTGTCATCTTAAGGCATTCGTTTGAGGGCGCTGGCGTCGTGTTAATTTCGTAAACATTCCATGGCAAGTTTAAGGTTATAAGCGTTTTAATATTTACAAAGTTTGTTTAATAAATTTCTTCAATTGTGGTCTTGAGAAATGTCTGCAACTTTTAAAAATGCACGGAAAAAATTGTCTCAGACTGAGCTGCGTAAGGCCATGCAAGAACAGAAGGCAAAGAATCAAACAGCCGTAAAAATAAACTCACCTCTGGCAAAATATCCTTTTATATAGATTTAATTATATTCTTGACTTACTATTAGTATGTTCCTTAACATAGATTTACGTATAACGAGGCAGGACAACTTATGTGCATTTTATGCCAGACAGTGGTCCGATCAGAAGCAGTGTGGAATGTTCATATAAATGCCAAACAGCACAAGCAAAATATTGAACAAGCAAAAGCTTTAAAAGAAAAGACAAATAACTTTACAAAAACAATTAAACGACCAGCTACACCACCCCACCAGGAGCCAGCAAAGAAAGTAAAAGGCATTTTAAAGAATGCACCAACAAAAACAACAGTTCAAAGTAATATAATTGTTGTTGAAAACAACATACCTTTAACAAAGCCTGCACCTTCTGAAGATGCTACATCAGATCCGAAAGGAGGTCCCCTACCAAGTGATTTTTTCGATTCCACGCCATCAAGCACTAAAAAACATAAACAGAATCAAAATATGTCGTCGTATGGGAAAATGGAAGTTGATGATGAAGCATCGGAAACTTTACCTGAAGGATTCTTTGATGATCCTAAACTAGATGCCAAAGTAACACTAATCAATTACATATTTTAAACAATAATGCAATTAGTTTTAAATGATTTTAGGCAAGAAATATAGAATTTAAAGATCCCATTGAGGAAGAATGGGAACGGTTTCAACGTGAAATCAAAGACGCCGACTTTCAAAGTGCGGCCATCATTGCTGAAGATCAAGAAGAAGCTACGACCGAGCGACAAATCGACGAAATTGAAGAGCAACTTCAGAATTGGTCTCGTGTGGTCGAGCTGGATAGGAAAAAACACGAGATCATTGAGCACGTTGGCGACAACAACGTTCAAATGAAAGATGAGGACGATTCCGATGATAGCGATGTCGACATCGACGAATTCCTCGACTGGAGGTCGAAACGTGCTTACAAATAGTTGCTATCTATTTATAAATATATTTAAGAAAGCATTTGTAATATATGATTAATAAGAAATTGGTTGTACTATGTCCGACACATATTCCACACGAACGGTATCCGTGAAGCTAGTTCGCGTTTGACCGTGAATTAGTACAACTGGATCACCAGACTTGATCCACTTGCGTACTTGACCCATGGCAATACCATAACTCAGTTGAGTCTCTACGAACTGAAGCCAATCCGACTCTGCTGTGACCTTATCATAAACCGAATCAGCGTATATTATCGGTAACACCGCGCGGAAAAGTCGCAGTTGTCTTGCAACTTGCTTATCTAACAATACTGCGATTATGGGCACCTCCGGTTTGAATTTGCTTAAGTTGTTCACCAGCATGCCAGTTTGCACTAAGGCAATAATGGCTGCTGCATGTACTCTATACGCTGTTTTCACAGCCACCATGGCTATAATTTGCCCAATATCTTTGCTCTCTATTTTAGTGTCCAAATCATGAAGCAATTGGTTTGAATTTATACATGATTCTGCCTCAACGACAATTTTTGATATGATATTAAGCGCGTCGACTGGATATGTATTCGTTGCTGTTTCAGTAATATATACTACATCCGCTCCGTCCAAAACTATATTGGCGATGTCGACCATTTCAGCGCGAGTCGGTATTTGATGCAAATTCATTGAATCAAATATTGGTTTTCCACAAATGACTCCTACGCCTTTTGTGTTGCATCTACAATCAGATATTATACTAACCTGGTCACTAAGAACACTAACAATCAGTTCTAACTTGGCAATGATACTTTTCTGTAACAAGAATGTTTTCTCAATTGGTACCTCAATCCCCAAAGCTACTCTGTTGACAAGAATTCCATCAGAGATGTCGATTATAGCATCAATATTTTTCAATGCTATGAAAGTTTCAATTTTCGCTATAACCTTCATTTTAAATGCGAAAGATCCTAGTACTTCTTTGATCAAACGCACGTCTGTCGCTGAACGTACACCACTTGCAAATATAAAATTTATTCCTAGTGCTAAACCCATTGCAATGTCATCTTGGTCGCTTTTAGTTAACGGCGGTAGGTCGTTCTTCATGCCCGGAATATAGCAAGATTTGCGGCTGCTTAATATGCCATCGCATTCGATAGTCGTTATAATATTTGAACCATGTATATCGTGTACAAATAAAGAAAGAGCTCCGTCATTTATGAAAATTTTGTCTTCCGGGTGTACAAATTTGAGAATATTGTCATAATCTATATAAATTGTGTTCGCATTACCTTTTGTCATGTATGCTTTGTCCGTGGTGAGTTTCAAAGTATCACCTTTGTACACAGGGACGTCAATGTCCTAACAAGAATATACAAAAATAGAAGTTTTAACTTGATAAAAATTGTTACCCCATCTAGAAGACCAGTGCGTATTGCAGGTCCTCGCACATCCAGCGCTATAGCAAGAACCATGGGTACTCCGTACCGAGTATTCACGTTTTCTTCAGCTTGCCGTAACATTTGAATTGTTTCTACCAGCCATTCGCGGCTAGAATATGATAAGTTGATGCGAGCAATAGACATACCGGCTAACATCATTTTTTCAAGAATTGGTAGTTCCCGGCATCCCCCAGCTACAAAAGGGAAAAATACAAATTGCACGTTTACCGTTCTTCAAGTATACCTATTGTGCATAATAAGTTTGTTTTGCGATATTTGTAAGGCTTCGAGTCAGTTCGTAAAGCTCTATTGAAATCGAATTGGTTGAAGTTTTTCTTTGCTAATAATTGATAAGGCAGCACCGGCTTATTTTCCACCTGAAATGTGTGTAAAGTAACTTTGGCCAAGCACATATTTCAAACTTACAATTTGGTAATAGTAGCTAGTATCCATTATCAGGCTTGATATCTGTTTAATAAAAATGGGAAATGACGTGATAGTGCCACTCAGTAAATTGACATATTTTCATAAGTTTCTTGATTCGTATAAATGTTTAACTACTTTCAAGTAGATTCTTAATAATAAATATTTATAATATAAATATTATTAAATCCACGCCACTGTCAAATGAACTCAATGTTTTGAATTCATCAAATAACAGAAATATTAATAATTTGTGGATAATTAGATTGAAAACATATGAATAACTAAAATAAAAACTATGAACTACCCTGCCTGATTATTCAAAACCATTAAGCAAGGATTCCTTATTGGACATTGCTGAAAGAACACCTATCAAATTAATTCACAGAAATACACAAACATAGAGGAAAAAGTATAATTTTCTTTGGGGCAAAGGGTGTAGGTAATAATTTAAAGGGTCAGTTAAGCATTTGGTGATTTAACTCGGGGATCTTCATTTGATACGTACATAATTCTCATAGTGTTAGTGAATCCAGATCCTTGTTGCCAACCTGTGACCACAATAACTGGATCGCCAGCGTTGATAAAGCCATGATCCTTGCCGTGCGTAATGCCGTACTTTACACGCTCATCGACATCTTCCAACCAATCAGCTGACTTGGGTTCTAAATAAAAAACAAACCATGATTCTCTATGAATTGAAATTAAATTAAGCGAAACTTACTTGTGTAAACCAAAGGTAAAATGGCGCGATACAAATGACTTTGCCTGGCAGTCTGCGGTTTGCGAGTGACGGCAATGATGGGGCAACGTGGTTTGTACTTTGAGACCAAGTGAGCCGAGCGCCCCGAAGTAGTTATGACAATAATCGCAGCTGCAAGACACTTCGCAGAAGCTTCAACAGCAGCAATAGCCACAGTCTGGGCCACTTCAATTGGTGGCTCGATATTCGCAAGCAGATCACTAAAGAGACGATTTTGCCAAATGGCAGCCTCGGCTTCCTTGCAAATGCTCGCCATAGTAGCGACGCATTCCACTGGATAGTCGCCCTTGGCTGTCTCCCCAGATAACATGACGCAATCGGCGCCATCCAGCACAGCGTTAGCCACATCCGAACTTTCAGCTCTCGTTGGCCGGGGCTTCGTGATCATGGATTCCAGCATTTGCGTAGCGCAAATAACAGGCTTGCCCATTTTGTTACACTTTGCAATAATACATTTCTGTGCTAAGAAGACTTTCTCAGTAGGGATTTCAATACCCATGTCCCCACGAGCGACCATTATTCCATCAGAGGCGCGAATAATTTGATCTAAGTTATCAATACCCTGTTGATTCTCAATCTTGGAAATCACAAGAATTTCTTTTCCCTTCTCGCCTAGAATTCCGCGGATTTCTTTTAGAGCGCTGGCTTCGCGAATGAACGATGCAAAGATGATATCGACCTCCTGCTCGACGCCAAAGATCAAATCGCCGCGATCTTTTTCTGATACGGCAGGAAGATCAACAGGTATGCCTGGAAGATTAACACCTTTGCGACTGCCAAGCATTCCGCCGTTTTCGACAATACATAGCACGCGCGACCCTTGCACGCCTGTTACGCGCAATGAGATAAGGCCATCGTCGACAAAAACGCGAGTGCCTGGCTGGACAACTCTTACCATATTTTCATAATCAACATAAACCTCTTGGTTGGTACCCTTTTCCATATAAGATTTTTCAGTAGTGAGTTTGAAATGATCTCCTTTTTTGAGTTCGACTTCTGCACTTCCACCTCCTACCAATAGTCCAGTGCGAATTTCCGGACCTTTGGTGTCCAACGCAATAGCCAATGGATATGGCTTTCCAATTTTCTCGCTGTAATTAGCGACAGCCTCACGTATATTCTTGATGGTCTCTGCGTGGTATTCATGTGAACCGTGCGAAAAGTTCAATCGCGCAATGTTCATGCCAGTATCCATCATCTTCACCAGAATTTCCACATCCCGAGAAGCTGGACCAATCGTGCAGATAATACCTGATTGTCGCACGTAGGCAGCCTTGGAACTGATGTCCAAAGCACACATATGCTCCAATTGTGTATTAGTGTACAATGCTTGCATTTGCATCGGGGGTACATTGGGGTTAGCCATCTGAAAAAATGCAGAGAGTGTTAATTCCAAGCATTAACCAGTGCCAAAACATAAACATTCAATACGCCACTAAAAATGCAACCAAATAGAAAATAAACACAAACAGGAACTCAAGATTAGTGCATAATAAAAATCCGAAAGTAAGTTTTTCGTGCAGAAATAAAATCGAAAATCAACGACAAATTTTGTTTGCATCACTTGATCCTGGTTCATTTCCGCTGGCTTTGTGTTTTCTGTGGTCCAGACCATTCTCTTTGTGATGGTCGTCAATCCTCCAAAAAAGCGTCTTTGGATAAGTAACCACGAAATCCTTCTAATTTTTGTTGATCGCCGACTCAAAGAAGTCGAACAAAGGCGGACGAAAAGCGTATGGCGCACTACATGAAAACACCCCAAAATAATTTTGATTCTAAACATGCTATTAAAGCATGTTTGTAAAATGTTACAATTTGGGTTTGTCTTACTGACTTTTAAAAATAGAGGCGCAACGCAAAGCAACTTACAAATTCATGAAAATAATTGGGATCCATTTTGAATTACTGCTTTAAACTCTTATAAAAGCACAAATAAATTCAAAACTTCAAAGATTGGTAGATAAATGAGTATTATCTAGAATAGTTTAACTTGGAACGCAAAAATAGTCAAAAACTGACTTGTGACAGTTTTGCAGGAATATGCGAGTGTTAATTATTAGCAACAATGCAAACAGCGGCTGTAAAATTCTCTAGTAACTAACAATAGCCAACTACAACCTGTTCTAAACTGTGACTTACTCAAGTGCATGTCAGTTATGATAGATAATTAGGTCTCCAAGTAGCTGATAAATTGTTGCCGCATATATATTCTATCAAACTTGTAGAAATACAATAAAAACGAAACATGTACATGTTGCACCACTAAATGAAGGTTATGTTGACATACAATTACAGTTTTAGCCGGAAATAAAATGCATGATAGTTAATTATATAGTAGGAGCTCACCTTTGGAATTCTAATCAATTCAAACACAAATCAAAATAATTAGTTTAGAGATGAGATAAAGGTTTAGAAGTTGCACTGCACCCACAAGGAAACTAGTACAACTGAGGTGAGGGCAAGCCTAGAACATTTGGAGGTGATTTTAAAGTCATCCACGTCGAAATTTATGAAATTTATCGAGTCGGATGCTGATATGCTAATCAAACTAACATGTTATTGACTAATTATTTATAATCATTTTAAATAACCCACTTCTCCTAGGATTTTTATAATAATTTGTTAAATATTTGTTTTTTTTATTATAGGCAACAACTACAACCAGTTACTGTCCTAATAGTTGCATATGCTTAAAAATATACATGATCATTAATCTAAATGCATTGATTTCAACTTTAATATTGTATATGAAAAATAATTTCATCTCACCTTATACCGGTGTATAGCTTTCATCTTGCTTGCTTGAAAATAACCCACAAACTGATATAAACTTTAATCTTGAATCAAAACTATATACGAAGACCACACTCAATTAAAATCAATTTAATTTAATCTTCTTTATTTATATTTGTCGATGAATGTATGTCTGATGTATGTAACAAGTTGACTAAGGAGAAATGAACCGCCGAACGCGTGGAATCCGCGTTCAACATTGTTTATCGTAATGTTATTGGACAGATAAGCGCACTTCAAATGCGATTTATCAAATAGAGAAGACCTTTAACTAAATGTTATCTAATGTTCGTATACTTGTTCCGTACAAGTTTCGATTTTAGTTTTTCTACTAATTCTACGGACAATCATAAGTAACCAGAATAAACAATTAGAATGTATTTCATTTGTTTAGTTTCTGTATCAATATATAATAAATTACAAAATTTAGGATGCAAAATATCTAATTATACTAATATTAATGTTTAAATTTAAAAAAAAAACGAAAATAATTAGCAGAGCGTAGTTTCGATCTACGGACCTCTGGGTTATGGGCCCAGCACGCTTCCACTGCGCCACTCTGCTCTTAGCAGAAACGTATTACAAATTCCAGTAGAACAAAGACTTCTTTTAAAATTTACATGACAAAACAACTTACGAAACACTAAATACAAAAATAATTGTTTAATACTATTAAGAAAATATCCAGATGGAAAAAAGATTTTAAATAGAATAAACAACAATAGACACGTTACTAATGCTACGGATTTACTGCACTAATTTACTTGAATATGTTGGAAGTTTAATTTTGCATTTAACACAAGTAATCTGGTAAGATGAACCAAGCAGAGGTAAAATATTTAATTCAACAAATACATACGTATCAATATTTTCCGGCAATCCTGTAAATTAAACCATTCAGGTATGTACATACAAAAACCTCCCGTAGAGTTAACTTATTATAAAGTTAATTTCTTAGGTATCATAATCATTTCTTAATGACACCAACTCAAAGAGCAGGTACTCAAAGAAGTCAAGGCGGGCCGCCCCCTACTGTCACCTAATTTTGCAAATTTCCCCTTAATCTTTCAAAGGAGTTAATTACTTTAATTCACTTTTGAGGGTTGTTTCGTCACATATAAATAAACGTAAGTGACAACGGCATTCAATTGTCCTAGTCCTAGTCTAACTGCTAGTACAGAGCTATATTACCAAACCTCAACAAGTTCTTCTATAAATTATCAACATGGAAATTCAGATCCAACATCAAGTCCAAGAAGAGTTGAACGAAGAAGACATCCCTTACTCCGAAGAAGTTGAAATCAACGTGGACGTCGAGGATCTCAACTCAAGTTCGGAAGTGACATATTGGACCGAAAACAGCCTCCTGGAGGAAACATTCACCGCGTCGGAAGCCGAAGACATGGAAGATGACAGCGACATCAATAGCGAAAGCGACATCGACGTCGAAAGCATTAGCGACATCGAGATAGAGGAGGAATTATATGCCCCTCTACGCCATAGAGACGACCCGTTCGATGACGACAGCGTGGAGTATATGGAAGCGGACAGCATCACCGAGAGCGAACTGGAGGACGTTTTGCAGAACGCCATTGTTGTTATGCGAAACTAATTTTAACTTGATTATTGACCTGGCTTTTGATTTACACTGTTATTGTCTGACTTTTGAATATAAATTGTAAATATGTTCCAATGAAAATCTGTCTATAAATTATTCTTGTATAAATATAAATGTCCACACCACACATTTAAGTTATGAGAATATTTTTTGGACAAAGTATGTCTTGTAGAACGCCGCTGTACAAAAATATAATTGTAGATTGTTTTGATTTAAACTAAAATTGACCGTAATAAACTTTATAACTTTAATACATTTTTGTTTTTATTCTTTTAATTATTAATGAATATCAACAGCACGCATTTGAGTTGTTCTGCGATTATTGAACTTTGACAAGGCTTCATAATCCCGAATCAACATATAAACATGATGCTTTGCAGCTGGGTAAAATACCAATAATTGCACCCAGTCGTTAAGATTCAGACTGATTATATCAGTGGTACCAGCAGCTTGATAAGTATGCGAATGAGGTGTGGCCGGAAATAACCCTTGGATCATCCCGAAAGCGTCCAAGGTGGTTAACAAGTCAACCTGGACTTCCAGCTTCTCACTGACGCATAAAACTTCCACTTGGCCAGAATGTATAAAGTACATCGTGTCATTAACTTCGCCTTGTTTACAAATGACATCATTGAGAAAATACCGTACCAGTTTGACATGCATAGTGAGCAATCTTAAGAAGTCGCCGTGACAATCGCGAAAGACAAAATTCTACAAAAATTGCCCAAAACTTAATAAGATTTCCCAGAGATTGCCCAAGATATTACCTCAAAAATGTGAACTCCAAAAGAAAATACTTTGATCTCTTCAATGAGCAATCCCGGCCCAATATCCAGGAACAAAGGCATTTGGGAACATTTACATCGAAACCATAATCGTTCAATATACTGCAAAACATTTACTTGAAGCAATGGTGAAAGTTGACAGTTCTTAAAGTAAGTCTAAAATAGAAATGATCAACGCCTCGAAGAACTCTGCAGAAATTCGAAAAAACCTTCATGACGCTAACATCCCCTGAAATATTTTGCAATCGATATCCAAAATGTCGTACGACGGCTGCCATATAAGCCACTAGCAAAGTGGTGATAAAAGTGCTGATAACAATGGTCAAGATGCAAAATACGATTTCGATTATTCTTCGAGGAAGAAACGTCGAATAACCAGTGCAACTTATCAACGAAGAAGCATGATACAAAGAACATAAATATATCTGATTGCACTTTGACTCTTCGGTTACTTAAATTCATCATAAATGAAATTAAAAACATTTAAACAATTTCCAAGACTTACTTTCGTCATAAATCCAACATCCCTTTATGCATTGCCCATTCGGACACGCCAACATATACCAGAAACAAGCCAGAAAGTGAATATACGTTGTCAGATAAACGCAGATAGAAATGACACGAATAATAACTTCGTTCATATTCAGAAAATCATGCATTACCTTTATGTACCATCCAATGTTAAACTAAAAATAAAGCAATTAATACATCATATGTACGTCTCATTTCACAAGGCATACAAATCTAATTAAGCGATTAGCACGCAAAAACGCAATATAAGTGTTTCTTGAAATGTTATCCGTAGGCATAACCAATGATAGAATCTCTAAAGGAATCAATGATATCACATCGATGTAGAAAGACCGCGTGTGTAAATATCTCTTCTTAATAAGATCCGTACTTGAGATAAATTCCCCAATACTACTCATATAAGGCGTATGAAACATTATATAAACTTTGATGAGCGTCAAGACATCCATAAGATATGTAATCCCAAAGACAGCTTGGCTATGATCCAAGAACGCAAAATGATAGGCGACAATCTGATACGACAGAAAGGAAATCAACATGTAGAAAAACTTCATCCCACTTGACATAATAATCTTGTCGATTTTTGAAACAGTTATTAGTTTTTCTATCATTGCAGTTATCTCAATAGGTACATTACTTGGTAGGCAATGCTAAAATAATAAAATTTCCATTTTTATAAGAGTTTAGTTGAAATTACTATGCAAAAATTACGAGGTTCTGCATCAAGAGCTCTTGTTTAAAATGTTTTAGAAGTTCTGGGTATGCTTCGAGAATTCCATAGAAAGCAAAGGTGGATAACACCAGAATATCTGTTGAAGTGATGGAGCTCACTTGGACCATGCTACGAATATATTCGACGCCGTCCAAGTTACCAAACATTCTAAAACAAGCTTAAAACTATTTGGAATTGAATTTACAAAAGATACTCACGCGCCTTGCGTTAAGAGATACAGAGGCACCTTGGCAGGTCCATAAACTTGCACGTATCCTCGATTAATAATATAAACATTACGGGTAACATCATTGATCGAAAGAATGTCATTATTTTCGACGAAGTAGTATACAGTCACAGTAGAGCAGATACGCTGAAGAAAATTAAATTCCGCGTCGTCGAAAACGGGCACAGTTCGAAGGGTAGCAAGGTACACCTCTAGCTGGCAGTCTTCTTTCAAGGTGGGATGAAATTGATTAAACACCGAGACGCCACGGTACCCCTGATTTCGACTGTAAATATACTCAAAGTGTCGAATGCACCGACGTTGAACGTTTTTCGGCAAAGCGAACACTATCATGAAGTTGCACAAATCGCGTAAATCGTTTTTGTATCGAGTGAGGTTGTCATTCAGGACTGCTTTGGTATTCGCAATGATTACCAGAATATAGTTAAACCAGAGATACCCGAACGACAAAGCAATGACATTGAATATCATCTCTGCAGTGCTGATCATCATCACATCGCCCAGCAGCATCTGCAGCGACGTACATGTTGAAGAATACAAAGCCAAAAGATACAGTTTCAAAGGATGTGCATCTTCATCACGATTTAAAGCTAGAACATTGTTAGCAACACATGTATTCCTAAGAGAGCTAGAGTTAAATGTTTACTTATTTCCGAATGTTCTTTCGTGTAGAACCAAGATCCTTCATATGGTACAAGCTTAAACACATTATCCTCACTTCTTTGGATATCCACCGAGAGTATGAGAATGAATAAACTTAGTGTATTCCAAATGACCAAGCTTAGTGACAAGTAATGAATAATGTACATACTCGTCTCGGGAATCTTGAGAATATCCCTTCGAAAGTATGCAAACGCATTTGGAATGCGATACGCCCGAATTATTTTCACAAACAACAAATAAGCCGTTAACTTATCTGACAGCATCGCATTGAAAATCAGCTTCAGAGGTAACGCTGTAATAAAATCCACAGCAAAGCTATGGGTCAAGTAATACTTGGCCGTGTATCTTGGATGGCTGACCAATAATCCTTCATTATTGTAGTAACAAACATGCAATCGCAGGTAACTAAAAAATCATGAATTATTTATATCTAAAAACATGAAATATTGTAACAAACTTACACATCAATCAATAAAAGCAAATCGAACGGAACTGATAATAACATAACAACAAAATTTGAAGCATAGCATTCAAAGATAAACAATCCTGGGTAAATGATAGCCACGTAGAAAGATACAACCGCATGAAAAACGACATATCCATAAAGAAACGGACATTCCGGGTGGATAGTTCGTTTGAGAAGGATGTTTTTAAAGAGTGGATAGTTTGTCCAGCCACGTTCAAAGTCAATGGTTACAGGGTCAAGTTTACCTGCTTTGAACAAGATGAAATTGTTAGTTTTCTCGGTCATTTTAATTTGACTTTTCATCCTGTCTTCGGTGGGATTGAACGACGAAATGCGAGAAACATTCGGGAGTAAATCCTGGATGGCACTTTCAAAGCTTCGTAATATACGCGGTTCCATCCGCATAACCGCTTGAAAATCAGACTCGTACAGGTAGAAAATATTCACATTGGTTACAGTATAAATGTTGTGGCATAAAGGCAACGCTAGAAATGACAAAAGATAAGATGACATATTTAGGTACTTTCCGGGAAACTTTTTACAAAAGACCATTTCAAAGATCCCTGTGTTTTCGCCAGGCTTTAGAATGCTCTTGACACTTAGGCCCGGTCTACTCATCTGAAATCATAAGTATTTTTTATATACCTAACTATTATACTTCAACTTATTAAAGCATTACTTCACAGTATCCAGATTCTATCACAATCATTTTGCCAGTACGATCACCAGCGTAGGCGATGTACTCGTTAGGGGGGTAAGTTTCGTATTGTACCTGTCCCATCAAGGTACGAATCATTTCCTTAGTGAAACCTTGGAATATTACGATATTGCTAAGGTATCTGCTTAATTTATCAATATTAAGTTTCTGTTTGAAAGCAAGAGGCAAATCTTCCCACATTTCTGGCATGACTTTCCCAGAGTTAATTTTGTAAATGGTCTCCATGTAGATGTTCATTCTATGAACGTTATGTCGTTCTATTTTGGAAACTTGCATGAATTTTCTCAAGTTGTTTACTTCCGTTAGGAATCTATCAGTTAAGTAAGTATCCAACGTGAGTGTGGCTGAATAATCAGCCAACAAGTACGTATATAAGAACAGGTATGTCAAGAAAAAGAACAACATGGCTATCTTCTCAGCTACCAACTTAGTTAGGGTTTTCCCTCCAGCGCCACTGAGCAACGTGAGACCCACAGTCAGAGAGACCAAAAGCAATCTGCCCGGAGTTTTAGCCGAGCTACCAATTTCAAAGTCATCAATGTAATCGGTGTATCGCTTCACCCATGAGTCCTCATCGCAGGGTATCTCCGGACACCCTGACTTATAATATATTACCCCTTCTAAGTACCCAAAGTAGATGAGACAAATCAGATAGAAAACAATGCGAACCGCCTTGCCACTAAATTTCAAGCTATTTATAATTGACAATAGTCGTCTGATGACGCGCACCAGTTTTAGCATATGATTACTGCCGAGATAGAAATGCTTTTTTTGGGTTAACAAGTTGATAACTTCGAAAGGAATTACACTGAAGATATCCAGAAGAAACATAAACTTCGCCAGTCGATAGGTTATAATCTCAGAGAACGACGAAATTACTACAAAAAGAATTTGATTTACAAAGAAATACCCAAAGAAATATTGTACCTTGTTGTTGATCATCAATGACCGATGTAAACAGCTGAATAATAATATCAACTATAAAGATGACATAAACCAACGGTCGTATCAAGTGAGCGTATATCCACGGCTCTTGGTCGAGGAAGATCAGATAGTACGGGTACGTGGCTACAACAATGATACCAATAGTGTTAATGATGTTCTCCCAGACACTGATAAAATGCGAATTTGCATAAAGAATCCAAGGAAAAGTGTTCTTTATAAATATACGGTCCATATGTCTGAAGACCCTCTCATCTTTGCTGATATGGTAAATACTAAGAAGATTTTCTTCATTGACTTTGCCGCTTATTTCTCGGTCTGTATTCTTTGTAAGCATTTTCTTAACTATTTTCAAGGTTTTGTCCTCTCGGCTTCTGTGATAAGCCAGTTTATGAGAATGTTTTTTAAAGGCTCCTGCCATGATAAACTACAAACACAGAAAAGAGTGAGCTTTCAAAATATTTCTAGAAGTTTCTACAAAAACATTACCTTCATTGCTGCATGAATTGGTCCTGAGGGTTTCAACTTATAATGATGGGCTAGCACCCTCCAACAATCCTTTTTATATAGTCTATAGACATGTGAGTACGTCGTTGCAATTAACTAAACATTCCTTAATGAATTAATATGTTTATTAATTAATTGTATTTTATTACTCACATGAGCAGGGATACAAGTATCATACACCATTGACGTGCTTCCGAATAAACTCCCAAATTCGAATGTGATAATGGGACTCTCGATATCATCGGGTGATACTAACTGAACGTTACCCTTTGCAACAAAATATATTCCTCGCAAGGGCGCAAACTGCTTCAGAATAATGTTCCCCTCGTTATAGTACATAGTCACCATCTCCAATGACAGAGAGGTTTTGACTTCATCATGCAGATTCCGAAAGATATGACTTTGATTCAACGCGTTGAAATACGTATCATACTTAATGTCGCGTACAATAGACGTGGGGAGTAAGTTATTCATCATGGAACAATCAACCACGGCGGACTCCTCGGTCCAGTACTTTACGTACCAAGAATTTATCTTATCCTTCAACCGGGGTGTTATCTGATCGGCGATCATCTTCTCCTCGATGAGTTTGAGTTTCGTCCGAAACAGAGCGCGTCTTTGGTTCACGTCCACTTGCACTGAGGTGAAAGCACCAAGAAACACACCCGTATTGACGAGGATCCCGTAATACATGAGTAACAAGGTAAGCATAAACTCCGCGTCGTTCTTACGGGATCCTCCAACAATACCCATGTTTGTAGTCGCGTCCAGGGCATTGTAGAAGCAATAAATGTAAAACAGTTGAGGCTGTGTGTCATTGGCAACGTGCGTGTTCCAATGACCAATGTTATCGTGACAGTTGTGGCAAGCGATCAGCATCCAAATGCACGCAACGCTATGAGTCATGGTGAGGTACATTAAGGAGTATTTCATGATAACGTGGAGAAGGCCTTGTCTCAGGGGGCTTTTTGTTATTGTGTGAAAATAGTGCACAAGGCGATGCAAACGAAGAATGACTATTGTCAGGACTATTTTCGTCAGAATGCCATTTCCTGGCCGGATGATAAAGATTACTATGTCCATTATAGTAGCAATTACAGACAAACCATCAATGATCAATAAAACTACAAAAAAATCAATTTAAAAAAGGGCAATTATGACGAAAACGCATACTTATATGACACCGCTCGTAAATTTCACGATTGCGCAGGTCCGGTGAGAAATAGTGCAAAGCAACCGACAAAATATCGATCAAATTTAGCATTTTTAAGAGGAAATAAATGAATAGAACAATCGAGTTTTTATAGATGATAGCAGGATCAAAAAACTCCTGAAAATAACAAAAACTACTTATTGTACTCTTTGCCAAGTGGCTTTTTACGTTACTCTGTATGATAAAACAATATAAAGCAGCGTTACGACGCTGGCAATCACAAAAGACCATTTCTGGTGAAACGAGAGAAACACAATGCTTGGAAAGAAACCTTGTGTTCCGTATAAGGGAGTGTAAGATTTCTACAAAATTATACGATTTGTATAAGAAAATGAATGAAATTAATTCGTGATAAATTTTTACTTCACTATCTTCGGATCCTTCACGCGCGTCCATTCCATAGTATGATAGACACTCATTGCCATGAACTGTGGGCAAATATTCAACGTCGTTTCTTATTAAGTTATCCGTCCTAAAGCGAATCATTCTTCTCGAGAGAAAACCACACTGTTGGTGCAAATTTGCTAATGTCTGATTTGTTATTATTAATATTTTGTTTCTGTTAATTTATAAAAATGACCAAGGCACACTTAAAAAATAATTGGCCCATGAGGGGATCGAACCCGCGACCTTCGCGTTATTAGCACGACGCTCTAACCAACTGAGCTAATGGGCCAGATATCCAATAGCGCAAAATGTAACCATAGAAACCCTGACCGTATTTCAAATATGCGTTTGTCAAATTAGTTGTTAAATTAATTAACTTTACATCTAAATTAACAGTAAACGAAAATGGCTTCTTATGCTGAGCAATGTCCCAAGCTACCATGGGTAAAACTACTCAAGCTAAACTTTTAGCGAATAATACATCATTTTTGTTAACTTAATAGATGATAGACTTCTTCAGTACTGACAATGGCCAAGTGCCAATGCAACAACTACAAGCAGTTTACAATGAAAACCGCACAGATTACCTAACCGAACTGAATTTTGAGTCAAAACCTTGCCGTAAACGACTTACAAAAATCATATGCACCTTGGGACCGAAATCTTCAAGTCTTGAAGACATAGAACGTATGATTATAGCCGGAATGGACATTGCTCGTATCAAGATGCCTTTCTTCACCCGCACTGAAGCCGAAAGCATCGTAGCGAATGTTCATTTGGCTTGCAGGAATTACAGCAAGAAAATCGGCAGCATGTATCATGTGGGAATAGTGTTGGACTTACGCGGTCCGGAAATACGTATAGGAACCTTGAAAAATCCCGTATGTTTGCTAAAATAACACTCGTTTAATGATTAACCCTTTATCTTAAGAATGAACAACAAATAACTTTCCAAGAGGGCGACGAAACATATCTTACTTCCGATCCTGCTTATCAAGAGCACGTGACTAAAGATATGATCTACGTAGATTATGAAGCTCTGAATACGATAGAACCAGGGGAAAAGATAGAAATTAATGATTCCGTTCATTTGAGTGCTTTGGAAATAGGTACGGTGTCGAGGAAAACCAAAATTTATAACAAAGGATCGGCCGCAATGCATAATATTTTTGCGTATTTTTTTTTTGCTTTTAGTGGGCAGTGTTATGCGCTGCATTATTGAAAAGGCCGGAAGTATAATAAGTCATTCGGAAGTACGACTGGAAACTTCAATCCAGCAAATTCCTACCATCTGTGAAACTGAAGTAAAGTTTGCAATCGAACTAGGAGTTGACATGATTATTGTATCGAACATTCGAGATCATTACATGATCAAACAAGTGAAAGAATATCTTGGCACAGAAGGGAAGCACATCTTAATCATTGCAAAGATCGAAGAAACCACTGGCGTAAAGAATATCAAAGAAATTTGCAAACTGGCCGACGCGATTTTAATTTCGCGCACTGACTTGGAGCACGCTGCAAAGCGAGAAAAATTATTCCTGATTCAAAAGAATCTTATTGCAACCTGCAATAAGGTAAGAAATGTTTAATAAAACCAAAAAATGGTTTGACCCCGACGTGATTTGAACACGCAACCTTCTGATCTGGAGTCAGACGCGCTACCGTTGCGCCACGGAGTCTTGTATAACTGATTCGTATTTTCACCTCTTCGCACCGAAATTGTCTCTTAACTAGGACTAAAAATTATATTTTTATTTTTAGCAAGGTAAACCAGTCATAATCGCCCCGGCAATTCTACAATCAATGTTCAGCCAGAACGAACCCACTAATGCTGAGATAATGGACGTTTCCAATTGCATCCTAGACGGTGCAGATGCAATACTTCTTTCTCGCGAAACTGCTTCAGGGGATTACGGTTTGGAGGCTATTCAAATATTGAATCGCCTTTGCAGAGAAGCAGAGTCAGCTGTGCACCAGCGCCAAGTTTTTGCTGACTTGACGAGAGAGAACCCATGGCCTTTCGAGCCGATATACGCGCTTGGCATGGGTGTCGTTGAGGCGGCAATGAAATCAAACGCGGCTTGTATTATTCTGTTGACCACTTCGGGACGAACAGCGGAGGTGGTAGCAAGATACCGGCCGCGATGCCCCATAATAGCCATAACCAGGCATGGATTTGTAGCGCGTAAATTGCGTTTACATCGTGCCGTTGAACCGATACATTTTGTACGCAAACCGCTTTATGATTGGCCCAAAGATGTTCGTAGGAGAATACAATTTGGTATTACTTACGGCAAATATTATCACATCATCAAAGCTGGAGATACCATCGTCGTTCTGAATGGCACTCGCGCAGGATCAGGATTCACGAACAATATGAGTATTTACTATGCTTCTGAATTCGATACAGTCACTTGTGAACCATCATGTAAAGCTTCTTGTAAGTAAGTTCAGAGTGATTAAATATTCCTGCACTGATAACAATAGAATACTTGCAATATCTTTTTAACTAATAAAAACACGTTAAAACAGCAAGTTAGAGGTCATTTTTAAGTGAAACTCTGTATTGTGGCGCCATCGTTGGCTGGTGTCTCGCTGCAAAATACAGGTTTTTGTAGACCGCAATATGGTTATGTTTTTACCGCCAATATCTAAAGCTCACTGCGGAAACTTATTGGGCTTGTGTTTCTTGGTGATCTTTCTTGAAATACGATTAAATTAGTTAAATAATATTGAATACTTCTGCGGTTGTGTAAAACATGGATGTAGCTGATGTAAATGTTGGACAAATTCGCGTCAAAGACGAAGTAGGAGGACGATGTCAGAAATTATTTCAAGATTTTCTTGAAGAGTAAGCATTTTCTTAATTGTTTGGTAGTTTTATGTAATAAATTATTTTGCAATACGAAGGTTTAAAGAAGATGGCGAGTACAAATATCTTGAACCAGCGAAAGACCTTCTTAACCAAGAAAGAAGTACCGTAGAAGTCAGCTTCGAAGACGTTGAGCGCTACAATCAGAATCTCGCTACAACGATTATTGAAGAATACTATCGCATCTACCCGTATCTATGCCAAGCCGTCTCGAATTTCGTTAAGGATCACAGCGACTTGAAGAAAGAAAAAGAATGCTATGTGAGCTTCGTTGATGTGCCTACAAGGCACAAAGTTAGAGAGTTGAAGACTGAGAAGATTGGCACACTTGTTCGCATCTCAGGACAGGTCATTCGCACTCACCCGGTGCACCCCGAACTAGTTCTTGGTACTTTCGTCTGTGTAGATTGCCAAACTGTTACTAAGAATGTTGAACAACAATTCAAATACACCAATCCAACAATCTGCAGGAATCCTGTGTGTCAGAACAGGTCAAAGTTCGTTTTAGATGTGGATAAGTCCGTGTTTGTGGACTTCCAGAAGGTTCGCATACAAGAAACCCAGGCCGAATTACCTCGAGGCTGTATACCTCGCAGCGTGGAAATCATTCTTAGGGCTGAAAATGTAGAAATGGTTCAGGCTGGCGATCGTTATGACTTTACCGGTACTTTGATCGTTGTTCCCGATGTTGGTGCAATGTCTCTTCCAGGAGCAAGGGCTCAATTCAGCTCTAGGCATAAACCCGGTGACGAAGCTGAGGGTGTTCGCGGCTTGAAATCGCTGGGTGTTCGTGACTTACACTATCGTATGGCGTTCTTGGCCTGCAGTGTTCAGCCAACTAATCCTCGTTTCGGCGGGATGGAAATGGCCATGGAGGATATGACTCCCGAGATGATGAAACGTCAAATGACGGAAGGCGAATGGAAGCACATGTATGAAATGAGTCATGATAAGAATCTCTACAATAATTTAATTCACAGCCTGTTTCCTTCAATTCACGGAAACGACGAAGTAAAGCGTGGCATTCTTCTCATGTTATTCGGAGGCGTTTCTAAGACGACCGTTGAAGGAACCACACTTCGCGGTGATATTAATTGTTGCATTGTGGGAGATCCCAGTACCGCAAAGTCACAGTTCTTGAAGCAGGTTTCCGAATTTTCACCTAGAGCAGTATACACTTCGGGGAAGGCGTCATCTGCTGCTGGTTTAACTGCGGCCGTTGTGAGGGACGAAGAAACTTCAGACTTTGTCATTGAGGCCGGCGCTTTAATGTTGGCGGATAATGGGGTCTGTTGCATTGATGAGTTTGACAAAATGGATCCTAGAGATCAGGTCGCTATTCATGAAGCAATGGAACAGCAAACCATTTCCATTGCAAAAGCCGGTGTACGGGCAACGCTGAATGCGAGGACTTCCATCTTGGCAGCGGCGAATCCCATTGGTGGACGATACGATCGCTCCAAGTCATTGCAACAGAACATTGCCTTATCTGCACCTATCATGTCTCGTTTTGACTTGTTCTTCATCCTTGTGGATGAATGCAATGAAGTTGTAGATTACGCTATCGCTCGGAAAATTGTCGACTTGCATTGCAACATTGAAGAATCCGTGGAACGTGTGTATTCCAAAGAAGAAGTCTTGCAGTATATCACATTTTCTAGAAAGTTCAAGCCTATGATCAATGAAGAAGCAGCGGAATTGCTAGTTAGGCATTACAACAATCTCAGGCTGCGAGACACGACCACTACTGGCAAATCCACATGGAGAATCACTGTCCGCCAGCTGGAGAGTATGATCCGTCTCGCTGAAGCCATGGCTCGTATGGAAATATCCGATGAAGTGCAGGCCAAGCACGTGAAAGAAGCCTACCGCTTACTGAATAAGAGTATCATTCGGGTAGAGCAGCCCGATATCCATCTTGACGACGATGAGCCGCATCATCTCATTGACGAGACGCCAATCCAGCAGCAGGATGAACCCATGCAGGATGCGACTGCCCCTAAAAAGAAGCTTGTGTTGAGCTTTGAAGAGTACAAAACGTTGAGTAATATGATCGTTGTACATATGCGACGTGAAGAGGCGCGCTCTGAGGATACTGGGAAGGAAGGTACACGGCGCAGCGACGTTCTGGAATGGTATTTGAATCTGGTGGCTGATCAGATTGAGACTGAAGATGAACTCGTGGAGAAGAAAGTACTACTCGAGAAAGTAATCGATCGGTTGATTTATCACGATCAAGTTATTATCCCGTTGACTAAAATTGGTTTGAAGGGTAATGACCAACACGATGAAGAGGATCCGATGCTAGTTGTCCATCCCAACTATGTCATTGATCAATAAACCGTATTACTGATTGCTAGTTTGTATATTTATTTCTGCTCGTATTTTTCAAATAAACTTTTATGTCACTACTAAAATGTATCACTAGAATAGTATCCTGAAGATTTTGTGTATGTCAAATTGCCTATAGTGCCGAGGTTTTTAAAAATGCTATCAATTTTAAAAATCTTTTGTATAATATAGTTGTTTATGAATGCGAACTATGGAAAATTTAAATATGGACTTATTTATTTATCAATTTATGCGCGTGGTGTGATTCAGACGCAAATAGAATACGTCTAAAAACAATTGAAACTTTTTCAACATGACAAAAATAAAAGTGAATTTCCGATAAAATTCTTCACAGTTATCAGAAGTGCGTAATTCAATGATACGTACTTTTAAATAAAATCGAGAATCCGCGAGAGTTCATATGAAAAGTCAATGTCAATTTTTTATCGCATCAAATACATTGCATTTAAATAGCCTAGTTAATTCAATGTATTCTAGAAAAAACCGGAATGTTCTACGGTTTATTGCCCCCATAGTAACCGAACGAAAACAAATCGCGATTCATTGGCGATTGAGATATCACATTGTGCTTTTTCTCGTGTTTGTTAGATAGTGGCGTGTTTTTCCCACATTTGCATGTTAGTTATCGCAATAATAATTTGGCAATTATGTTAATATTTGCACTGATTTAATATGCAATATGAAATACTCAAAAATGTACAAAAACAACAATTGCAATTGAAAAACTTGTGGTCAGTATGTTTCAAAGTTTAATGTATGTATTTGCCAATGATCGTATTCGAATTCGTATCTTAAAAAATCCATTATAACCAAAGAGCACAGGCAATACTGGATAAAGTTGGTTTGCGAGTCATACTTGGGTTATCATGAATTTATGAATTATGAAGTAATCACAATGGTCCGCCAGATATATGTTAATGGAGCATTGCATTGATTCGTGTTGAAAAAAATATTCATTATAGAAGTGACTAATGTACTTAACTTCGCCTAAGTATATTTTAAAATGCGTTTTAATGCCTACATACTTTTATTTACCAAGTAAACAAGTATCAAGGTTCGCGCTTGATGCATTTATTTATCAACACGTTGTTTTTAATTAGTATAAACTGACAATTGTTATTCATTAGCGCCTTTTATCAAATTATTATTGTTAGAGAAATGTTCTTCAATTTAAAATTGCACAATGATGTAAGTAATTTTCTAATCTGTTTGTTAACACGTGCGTAAGCCTATATGCGCATCTCTCACCAAGTAACTAAACAACAGAAGAAAACAAGGCAATTGACCCACGCAACAAGCTTAATTTAAGTCGTTCACGCCATATGATGCGCGCTATCATTGGCTTAGGATAACAGACGCGCTGCAGGCATGATAAGAAAGTGCCTCCTTCGAAAACAAAACCGGTATAACGTCACTAGCTGTTGCCTCCCGGTTGATTACAAAAAAACAGCGTACGGCTAACACTCCTCAGTTGATTTGCTGTACAGCGAGTGCTCAAGTATTGACGGAAAACATATACGTCGAGCGCAGATTCTTTCTCCCGAGCGATATTTGCTTGACCCCTTCGCGTCATCACAACAATCTGTCCGAAACGGGGAATTATAAAAAGAAAACGACCACGCCGTAAGAGACAGATAACCACAGAATCGCACCGAGATAGCAACACGGTGAAATTATCATCTGGACAAGTCGTGCACTTATCGTACTTTTAGAAACTTCTCATCAGCATCGCGAGTGCTTAGCCCGCTGAAAGTTATTACATCACACACGCGCCTTAGTCGTTTGTGAATTGATTATAAAAAGGATCGACGTGCTCGCTTCGTCCTCCAGTCGCTGAGTGTGCTCCCCAGTGTTCACTGATAACAAACAAGCAAGTCTAGTTTAATCGAAGAACAAACACCAACAACCAAACAACAATGGGCAACTCAAACAACGTACTCAATTTCGGAGCTGGACCAGCAAAACTTCCAAAAACTGTAAGTTCTTTGGCGATTTTTACTTTGGTCTGCATGGCAACAACATGTTTATAACTACTTAATATCAATTGGAATAAATTAACTCCAATCAACAATGCGCGCAATGAAATGTGAACGTTTCAAGGTTAATTTACAAGCATAACTAATGGAGATTTCTTCCTGCGTTGTAGGTTTTGGAAGCAGTCCAACAGGAACTCTTGAGTTTCAACAACTTGGGCGTCAGTATTATGGAAATGTCTCACAGAAGTCCTGAATACACAAAGATCAACAACGATGCCCAAAAACATGTCCGAGAGTTATTGTAAGTCCTTGACTTTCGCCCCGTTAATCTTGACTTTCTTACTGACGCAATGTTATTGGATTTTACAGGAAAGTCCCAGATAATTATAAGGTTCTGTTCATGCAAGGCGGTGGTACTGGAGCGTTCGCCGCAGTTGCAATGAACTTATTGAACCGCACTGGCTCAGCAGACTACATGGTCACTGGAACATGGTCATCAAAGGCCGCTAAGGAGGCTGCCAAGTACGGCGAAGTGAATCTCGTCTTCCCCAAGCCACGCTTAGGCTCAATCCCAGATAAATCCACATGGAAATTCAACCCGAATGCATCATATGTATATTATTGTGCCAACGAGACCGTCGATGGTGTGGAATTCTCCGATATCCCTGAGGTACCCGCGGGGGTACCTCTCGTCTCAGACATGTCGTCGAGCATAATGACCAGAGAAATCGACATTAGCAAGTTCGGATGCATCGTCGCCGGTGCACAGAAAAATATCGGTCCTGCTGGTGTCACAGTGGTCATCATCCGCGAAGATCTACTCGGCAACCCAATGAAGATCTGCCCCGCTGTCTTCGACTTCACCAATATCGCGAAGGAGAACTCTGTGCATAACACACCCGCGACCTTCTCGGTCTACGTTATGAATAAAGTCTTCGAATGGATCAATCAAATGGGCGGTGTGCCCGAAATGGAGCGTCAAGCTATCCTTAAATCGGAGCTCCTGTATCAAGCCATAGAGAACTCAAATGGATTCTACGCATCCCCAATCGACAAGAACTGCCGGAGTCGCATGAATGTGCCATTCCGCGTTGGCGGTGCCAATGGCAACGACGAGCTCGAAAAGAAGTTCTTAGAGGAAGCAGAAAAAGTGCAAATGCAACAATTAAAAGGACACAGAAGCGTTGGCGGTATGCGCGCTTCTTTGTACAACGCCGTGTCGCTGGATGACGTTAAACTGCTCGTTACCTTCATGGAACAGTTTCAGAAAGCTCATGTTTAAGCACAAGTCGAATATACTTGCATTTGTATTATATTAAGCTTCCATTGTATTTATTAGCCCTCCAATTGTCTATTATTTTTGTAATAAATTGCCGTTCGAAGAAAGTTTTTTGTTTGATTTTGTTGGAATGTCAGGAGGGATATATATACAAAACACTTACCTCCTTTGATTACTGATGCGAAGAAGCTTAATTTCGTTTTGGAGCTCGTGCAAAGTTTACAGCGTCTCCTTGAATTGTATAAGGAATTAATCCACGGACAGCTTCATGTTGTCTCACGTGTAGACTGACAGGCATTGTCACGCTACCTACTATCAGATTCTTAACGTCGTCTAACAAACTGGGATCAACGGGAGTGATAAGAAACAACTTGTTCAACTTTTGACAGACTGCGCGAACTACTCCCCAACCTAAGCAAGTCGAAGCGTCTTCCAGACATAACGCAACAATGTTTGCATTCGCCGCTAGAGGACTCACCGGAGACTGATGGTTCAGAATATTAACTTGATCCAGTGATGTCCTAAATGCACAAACCCAAAGTTAATAAATATTTCAAAGCCGCCATCTTACTAAGAAACTTACTCATAAATGTTGACATCTTTTTCTGTTAAAAACTTGCATTGCTTGGGAAGCACTTGACTTATGTACCCCAACACTAACATTTCTCGAATTTCCTTTGGTTTCCATAAGAACCCGCTTAAATCCTGAGTGACCAAAGAATTGACCACCATCCACTTGTAATCCAAGAACTCGCCTATTCCCAATTCATTATTTTTAATTTCCTGGCGAATATTGTCTGGAGTCAAGTCAATTGAGAAGTTTCTCGATTCCTGTTTGCTTTTAATTTGGACGACAATTGTTGGATGTACAATGTTAATAATAGCAGCTGTCAGTAAGTTGCCGATACCTTTTGCAAAACCCATGTAGTTTATAATAATAGGAACATCTGTGGGCACATATTGCAAAAGCTTTTTCACGCATTCCAGGTAATACTCATGATCCGAAGAAATATCAATATTTGGCACGTAGATTGTATGGAGCGTTTCCTGAATGTGAGTGTAGTTTGGTCCTAATAAGGGTTGCGTGACTTTAACAATGCTAATCGCTCCCGGAATTGTGAATTCCGGCTGGCCGGGATCCAAGTCAAGGATGTGAATGCTCTCCTGGGTGTTCAAAACTTTATTGACGATGAACCTCAACAACGTTGACTTGCCAACGCTTTTTCCGCCGCATAAAAGGATTTTGTTAACGTCGCATGCGTGATTAACAAGCGGCGTCCAATCTGGGCTGTTCTCAAAAATATTCCAGTCAATGCTGGTGCGATTTTTGAATTGACAACGCACACCATTGTGCATTTTTGGAAAGAGTTTCTGCTCCATATTGTCCTCAATGAAATCCATTGCCTTATCAGAAATGTTTTTGCATAAAAGTACAGCTGTGTCAGTTTTCAGTTTGACATTGAGAATCTCTCTGCACTTATCTGTATCGGCATGCAGTGTAAATAATTTTGTTTTTAATGATTTGCGGCTGGAATCTGTTTCACTAAGATTGCAGTTTGTTATAGCAAAATAACTACCACCCTTCGGAGAATACACTTTGCATGGTTTACTCATACTGTCTAAATATTTGCCAAAAATATCCACAGCTCCATATAAAACTTCCACCTGCATGACACCATGAACATACAGTTTCGAGTTACCATACAGCAGAAGAATTAGCCCTTGATTGATTTGAAATGATGAATAATCACCAACTTTCTCTTCGATAAAAGTTGGTTCATCATGTTCTGATTCACTTTCAGATTCAACCTCTGACCCAAGATCGTCTGTGCTCATATCAGAAACTTCATCGAGACTAGAAGTAAACCAAAAAGAAATATTGAAAGCGGTTAAACTCATTGTTATACTTAAACTTACTCATTAGGTAAAGGCATTTGATATTCTATAATTCTAACGTGACCTTTTTTAGTTTTCACTGGCATATTCACTTTTTCAAGCAGCGGCAGAACTTTGGAATATAGTTTTTTCTTTTCACAACATTTTATAAGGGCAGGTGTATTGACATTTTTAGATTCTTCATATGTTTTTGGGCATTTTACAATAAATACGCCATTTTTCTTTTTTATTGTCGGCTTTTGCTTAACTTCTAAAACTTGCGAACTCAATAACACCTTTGGTGTAACTTTCGGTTTCTTTTTCTTTGTAATAACTTTTTTACTAACTCCATTTTGAAACGGCTTTGTTCCATTCGATTTTAATAGTTTTTCCTTTAGTTCCTTGGACTTAGACACTTTCATTTTAACTTATTTTTAAATTATTTAAACAACGTTTAGTAACACATTATCTACATGTGTACTTTTTTAGGTTAAACAACTGCATTTCGAATGCGCACACTCGGTCGTCAACGCAAATCTTCGGCTTAATAGCGTAGCTGTCAGTTCGTGAATGAACCAGAATGAATCATCCTTCGGTCGTCAACTAGTTCGTTCAAGATTTATAAATAAAAATCGTTGTAAATCGACCATTATCTAGTGCAATCTTTTTCTGTGTCTTCGGACAGCACACCTGCAGCCATGGCACTCAAAAACCAAGTCGGACAAAGTAAGTCCAGCCCTTTTCACCATCTCATATTCGTTTTTGTCAAGAACCACCTACTTTGTTAATTCTGCTTTGTAATACATCTGATACATGTAAAAACCCTAAACGGGTGCAAGTACACTGGAATATAAGGAGATATCATGCGTTTTTATTGTTTTTTTTACGTTAAATCACCGAAAACAGAAAAATATTCCTTTTGTTATTGATTATTTTAGCCCACATTATACATGCTGTGGTGGGGATATGACGTCAGCGCCGTCAATAATTTTGTTCATGTATTCTTGGCTGCATAACTAGTTGCGCAAATTATTTAAAAGTTGTTTGAAACTTTTCCAGAAATAATGAATGAAGTCATCAAGCAGAAACCATCCAAGAAAAATGGACCTGGGGCGCATGTGGATTGGAGAGTACTTGTAGTCGATCAACTGGCAATGAGAATGGTTTCAGCGTGCTGTAAAATGCATGACATTTCCGCTGAAGGAATAACTCGTAAGGAAACTTAAAAGAAATTATGAAAAACTGATGGTAATTGATTGATTATTATAGTTGTGGAAGATATAAATAAGAAGCGTGAACCGCTGACTTCTATGGAGGGCGTATATCTGATAACACCCAGTGAGAAGTCGGTTCATTCATTAATGAACGACTTTGAAGGACCTAGACCTATGTATAAAGCAGCGCACGTTTATTTCACAGAAGGTAAAAACACGAGAATACATTAATCAGATGTTATATGTTAGGAATCATTGGCATTTTATATTTACTTTGATTTTTGGTTCAGCGTGCCCAGACAATCTGTTCAAAGAGTTATCGAAAAGGCGCGTCGCTAAATATATACGAACATTGGTTGAAATCAACATTGCATTCGTGCCGGTTGAATCACAGGTAGTTCAAGATTAAGTTTCTTATCTTTAAAACAGCTGTCAGTCCAACTAACCAATCAACCAATGCACATTTATGTCTGGCCCGCTTTTTATATTTATAATCTTTGACTGCTTTGCGCTCCTATTAATGTCGTTTAACAATTTTCTGTCTTCTCCTTGTTCATGCATTCAGTTTGTCCTGAGGAGCTCTTCAATGAGCTGTGCAAGTCGGGTGCGGCTAGGAAAATTAAGACACTTAAGGAAATCAATATCGCCTTCCTTCCCTACGAGTCACAGGTTTGCAACTATTTACGTGTAGATCCCAGTACCCTATTGCATGTTTCTCGTGCATTATGAACTTTTCAGCTTTATATCAAATGTGCAAGAAAACTCTTTGATATTTCATGGGTATTTATGGCAATTGCAGGTGTTTTCGTTGGACTCGCCCGATACATTCCCTTGCAGTTACTCCCCGGCGTTTGCAGACTTAAAAAATGCGAACATGGAACGCATGGCCGAGCAGATTGCCACATTGTGTGCGACGCTAGGCGAGTATCCGTCGGTGCGATACAGGAAGTAAGCTTGTCACATGACTATAATATATTGATTTTGATTTGATTGCATGATTGCAATGCTTGCAGCGACTGGGAGCGCAACGTTGAGCTGGCGCAGTTGATCCAACAGAAGCTCGACGCTTATAAGGCAGATGAGCCCACAATGGGCGAGGGTCCTGAGAAGGCGCGCTCGCAGCTGCTAATTTTAGATCGCGGCTTCGATTGCATCTCGCCACTTCTTCATGAATTGACATTCCAAGCAATGGCCTATGATTTATTGCCCATCGAAAATGACGTTTATAAGTAATTACCTTCGTCCTAACATTATAGTTGATGTTGCTAATTTTGTCTTACTTGCTAATAGGTATGAAGGTCAACAAGGAACAAAGGAAGTTCTCTTGGATGAAAACGACGAGCTATGGGTGGAACTCCGTCATCAACACATTGCCATTGTATCACAAAGTGTGACTAAAAATCTGAAGAAATTCACTGAATCGAAACGCATGCCTTCTGGAGATAAGCAATCGATGAAGGATTTATCACAGATGATCAAAAAGATGCCTCAGTATCAGAAAGAGTTATCCAAGTATGCAACGCACCTGCACTTGGCAGAAGATTGCATGAAGCAGTATCAAGCGTACGTTGATAAACTATGCAAAGTCGAACAGGACCTGGCAATGGGCACGGATGCCGACGGAGAGAAGATTAAAGATCACACCAAATTCATTGTCAATGTGCTTTTGGATCCTAAGATAACGAACGAATACGACAAGATGCGCATTATCGCTCTGTATGCCCTCGCGAAAAACGGCATCACCGATGAGAATTTAACGAAATGGGTGTCTCATGCGCAGATCAAAGATAAACAGACGATTGCGAACTTGCAATTCCTAGGCGTGAATGTGGTTACTGATGGCGGCACGCGTAAGAAGCCCTACCAGGTGCCAAGGAAGGAACGCATCACCGAGCAGACGTACCAGATGTCACGTTGGACTCCGATTATCAAGGATATTATGGAGGACGCGATTGAAGATAAGTTAGATCCGAGGCATTTTCCGTTTTTGGCTGGGCGTGCTCCGAGCTCGGCATACCACGCACCGGCGAGCGCGCGTTATGGTCACTGGCACAAGGATAAAGGTCAGCCGACGGTGAAGAACGTTCCGCGATTGCTTGTTTTTATCGTGGGTGGCATGAGCTACTCCGAAATGCGCTGCGCCTATGAAGTAACTAATGCGGTTAAGAACTGGGAAGTCATCATCGGTTCGTCGCATATTCTTACACCCGAAGGATTTCTCAGCGATCTGCGGACGCTGAAGGGCGAGGTGCAATTTGATTAAGTATATGAAGCAGTTTTTCCAAGGTCTCCAAGGTCGGTTCTATTATTCCACTTTTAGCGCTGCATATTATAAATACATATTCACACTATGATTACGTGTGCTATGGTGAAGATGCAGAATGGCAAAAGATAACGTAATCGTAGTAAATTTGGTTGCTTTTTCAATACTACAGGACAGTAATATTCAATTATGTAGTGTAGATGAAGGTGGAAGCTTACCAATATAACTGGAAGGTCATGGCAAGAATCCATACTAAAACGTTTAAAACTGTCTATGCCTTTCATGGGCGAATAGAAACATCAGATTTGCACCTACTTTCTACACTCTACTACAAGTGGATTTAAATTACAAAGGATTGTGAAACATTTTTAAGATAAAAGTAAAACTGTTCGCGTTTCAAATGATTCATTATAGTAAAAAGTTAGCGAGTTAGCTCTTTCGCATATTAACATCAAGTAAAAAATTTAGTGTGAATATTAAGGCATGAGCAATGCAATATGTACGAATATATCATATTGAACGTAATACTAATACTTATTTACTTCATTGTTCTAATGCATATATACATACATATGTGTGCAGAAGCAGCGAACTAAATACCCACCTACCGCGAAACTTATTCTGTAATAGAACTGTAATACTTCAAGGACATGTCATTTTTAATTCATTGTGTGCATCGTAGATAAACAATGTATAGCAAGAGTTGGCCAAGAAGTTAAATCAACTCGTTCTACTAATTATAATTCATTATTATCTTAAAAGTAAAAGAAAGCATATTTAGCATTGTTATCGATACTTAGGCGACAATATTAAGGCATTAATTGTCACATTATCAGATTGCGCATACATATTTTATGGATTTTAAGTCTATTATTCAATGTTATTTCAAATTGATGTTGTTTATTTATTTATTAGAACCATGTGTTTAGTAACAGTTACGAACGTTATTATTAGTTAGCAGGCTCTTTCAAGACAGTAAGACTAATACAATTGCAAAATTACTGTGCGAATTCGTCAATGCATAATTAATTAACTGTATTAAAAGTATATTATAATGCTGTCAGTCAATTTCAAGGTGTTGATATAATAAATTAATGAAAATTATGAACAGATTGTGCTTTTATTTCAGTGCTTACAGATACATCTTATTGTTATATTCTCATGGTAGTTGGCTGCTATTTTCTTTATTTTTGATTACTATGTGCGGGAATACAATGCCAAATATGTTCTGTTTGCCTAGTAAATCATTCAGATCATTTGCTTTTGGTTCTACGCGTTCTTTCTTGGGCAACTGTTTTGTTACAAAATCTACTTCAGTTGGAATGATGGTTTCTTTTCTCAAAATGAAAATACTTGATTTTCTTTCGGGTCGTGAATCATTAATTGTGAATGAATTCCCAATTGTAAAAGGTTTTGCAGTTGATATCAAGTTTATTGAAGGCGGCCCTTTTGTTTTTTTAATTGTACCTATTTTCTTTGTTGTTGTTTTTCTATTCATGTTAGATGGTTCTTGTGATGCTGTCGGTGTATTTTCACTGTCGCAATATCTTTTCAATAGATGCGAAGTCAGAAATCCTTCTGGATTAGTAATGGTTTTATTAGAGCAGTCACTAGTATCGCAGATGTGCACATCATTTTCTTTGAATATTAAGTACTGATGAACAGGTTTTATTTCTAATTCATAATAACTTAGTTCTGCTGAGAAGTATTTGCAGATACCAAGAAATATTGATGTGGTCAGAAGTAGAGATCCAGCTAAAAGTGCTAATCCTTTGTTAGGTGACATAGTATGAAGAGTTTTCACTAACTTTTATTATTTTAATAACTCTAGTAATGTAATTTAAGATGTAACTATTCACATTTAGATTTTCTTAGAGCAGATCATTGACCTTTAGTCTATTTTTCAATATTAAAGAACATAATATGTATAATATATGTGTATAAGTATATAGAATTTTCAAATTTGAGTATGTAATGTCAACAAAATGTCACCTAGCAGTTGGAATTTCCTTCCAAACCTCAGTTTTAAAGGCCAAACCTCATATAACACAAAAAACTTTTGTTTATATAGTATAACAATGATTTTGGTACCAAAAGAAAGTTCTAACCAGGCAGATTACCAAACTGCAAACAGTTTCAGAATATTCGCCATAGAACGCGAGATATTCGACTGTATAATTGTTTTTAATTTATTTTATTATTTTTTTAATATATTTTTTATAACTTATAAACTTTTCAAGACTACCCTTGTACCTTTGTAAATTTACAATATTAAATAATGCAAAGTTGTAATATGAAATATTTGAATTTTATTAGGTAATATCTGTAGACAATTTTGGAGTGATTAATATATTTTCAAACCTGAGGATATTGACTTAATGATAAACTATGTAGCACGATCTGATGTGGTAATAGGTTTAGAATTAGTGCTTGGCAACGTTGGTGTAGTTTTTCTTATTGAAGATATAACAAAAATAATATCTTCAGTGGTAATAGTTGAATCGGCAAAAACATCAGTTTTCTCACTTGAAGATGCAGTACTTGAAGTAACTGGCGTAGTATCTGTAGATGGCAAATGTGACACTTCTGTTTCATCAGCGGTAACAGTTGAGGTAGTTTCTGTAGAAGGCACATTAAAAACAGTTTTTGCAGTGCTAACTCTTGAAGAACCAAAAGTTGAAATAACTGGCATAGTTATGATTTCAGTTTCTTTTGTGGCAATGGTAGAATATGTATTAGTTGAGGTAAATAGCGTAGTTTTTTTAGAAGGATCATTGCTAATACTTGAAGAATGTAAAGTTGAAATAACTGGCGTAGTTACCATTTCAGTTTTTTTTGTGGCAATGGTAGAATATGTCTTAGTTGTGGTAGGTAGCGTAGTTTTTTCAGAAGGCACATTGGTAACTCTTGAAGATCCAAAGGTTGAAAAAACTGGCATTGTTATCATCTCAGTTTCTTTTGTGGCAATGGTAGAATATGTATTAGTGGTGGTAGATAGCGCAGTTTTTTCAGAAAGCACAGCAGTAACACTTGAAGAATGTAAAGTTGAAATAACTGGCGTAGTTACCATTTCAGTTTCTTTTGTTGTAACGGTAGAATATCTATTAGTTGTGGTAGATAGCGTAGCTTTTTCAGAAGGCACATTGCTAACACTTGAAGAATATAAAGTTGATATAACTGGCGTAGTTACCATTTCAGTTTCTTTTGTGGCAACTGTAGAATATGTATTAGGTGTGGTAAATATCGTAGTTTTTTCAGAAGGCACATTGGTAACTCTTGAAGATCCAAAGGTTGAAAAAACTGGCATTGTTATCATCTCAGTTTGTTTTGCGGTAACGGTAGAATATCTATTAGTTGAGGTACTTGGCGTAGTTTTTACAGAAGGCACATTAAAAACAGTTTTGTCAGTGGTAACGGCCAAAAGTTCTATAGTTGCAGCAACTGAAAAAGTTTCTGAAGATGACACTTTAGCTTCTTCAATGGGCACAGTAGAATATACAATGTTTGAAGTAAATGGCGTAGTTTTTATAAATGGTCTAGTAGACATTTTCGTTTCGTCAATGGTAACAGTTGAAGGTCTAAACGTTGAAGTAATTGGCGTAGCTGGCAAAGTTGAAACTTCTTCAAAGGTAACCGTTGAAAACTTCGTGGTTGATGTTACAGGTGTAGTTTCTGTAGAAGGCATATTTGGGACAGTCTTTGCAGTGGTAATAGTAGAATTTTCAAAATTTGGTATAACTAACGTAGTTTTTGTAAATGACAGAGTGGCAACTTCTGTAGATGATACATTTAAACTTTCAGTATCTTTAGTGGTAAAAGTTGAAAAGTCAGAAATTGAAATAAGTGGTATTGGTTTGGTATTTGAAACTGTTGGTTTCTCATTGGTAACAGTTGACCATGCCGTTTTCGCAGGTAGTAAAGTATTAGTTTCGTTGAGTGTTTCGGTTATAGATTCAGAACTCGTATCTAACGTAGTTTCTTTTGATAATAGACTGAAAACATCACCTTCTTTTGTGGATTTTGTTGTTGAGATAGTTTCCATAGCTAGTATGGTTGAAAGTAAAGTTTTCTTAGTTATAACACTTGAAGATTCAGAAGTTGAAGTAACTTCCGTTTGCCTATTGCTAGCTATTGTAGTAACTTTTGCAGGTTTTGTAAATTTGTAAGTAGAGGTTTCTAGTACATCTTTTGCTGATGACCGAGTGGGAATTTCAAAGTTTCTTGTAGTGCTAGGTAACAAGGTAAGAATTTCGGACTTTCTTGTAGTGCCTGTGGGACCAGTAACAGCTTCATAGTTTGATGACATTGGTAAATGTTTTGATGATAACAATCTGGAAACTTCAGATATTTCTGTGGTACCAGTGAATGTTTCTTCTGTAGTACCATAAAAAATTTCCAAAGTTGACGTTACGGGTACTTGAATATGTTCTGATGATAACATTGGAGAAACATTCGATTTTTCGGTGGTACAGAAAGTTTCAAATATTGACGACATTGGTGATGGCATTAAAGAAACAGCTGTAGATTTTTCTGTGATACCATGAAAGATTGATGACACTGGTGTATGTTCTGATGACAACAATGACGCGCCTTGGAAGGTATCATAGAGTGACGATATTGGTGATGACATCAAAGGAAAAACTTTAGATTCTTCTGTGGAACCATAGAAAGTTGACGTTACTGGTATATATTGTGATGGTAATAATGGAGAAACTGTGTTCTTTTCTGTGGTATTAGTCAAAGGTGCATAGCTTGATATTGATGTATGTTTTGATGATAACAAAGGTACAACTTTAGATTTTTCTGTGGTACCATAGAAACTTTCAAAAGTTGACGTTACTGGTATATGTTGTGATGAAAACAATGGGAAAACTTTAGACTCTTCTGTGGTACCAGTAAAAGTTGATGCCACTGAAGTATGTTCTGATGATAACAAAGAAGAAACCTTATATTCTTCTGTAGTACTAGCAAAAAGTGTATAGATTGGCGATACTGGTGTATGTTCTAATGTTAACAATGAAGAACTTTTAGAGTCTTTGATGGTAGTACTGAAAGGTTCATAGTCTGATGAAACGGGTATAAGTTCTGAAGATAACGAGGTGAAAGTTCCATATTTTTCTGTAGTACCAGTAAAAGGTTCATAGGTTGATAACGCTGGGGTAAATTCAAGGTATACTTCAGACTCTGCCGTAGTATAGGTTGGCGACACTGATGTATATTCTGATGATAACAAAGGGGAAACTTTAGATCCCTTTGTGGTACCAGTAAAAGTTTCATAGATTGATGACAAAGAGGTAACTTCATATTCTTCTGTGGTACTAGTAAATGGTTCGTAGATTAATGTTCTAGATGTAGGTTCCGATGATGAGTAAATGAACATTTCAGGTTCTTTCGTGATATTACTGGAAACTTGATACATTGAGACTGGTGTAGGTTCTGCTGACAACAGAGAAAAAACTTGAAATCCTTCTGTGGTATTAGATAACGGTGCATAGATTGATGTCAATTGTGTATGTTCTGATGATAAGAAGGAAGCAACTTCTGTTTCTTCTGTGGCATCAGTAAAACTTTTATAGGTTGACGACACTAGCGTATGTATTGATGATATCAAAGGAGAAACTTCAGAATCCCTTGTAGTACTAGTGAATGATAACCAAGGAGAAAATTTAAATATATCTGTGGTGCCAGTGAAAAGTTTATATATTGAAGACATTGGAGAAACTTTAGATTCTTTTGTAGTTCCATTAAAAGACTTCAAAGTTGATGACACTAGTCCGTCAGTGAAATCCTCAAAAGTTCTTAACGTTGGCGTTTGTTCTAATAATGATATGCCAAACTCGTTAATGGTACCAGTAATAAGGTTCAAACTTGATAATACTGGTGAGTGTTCAGATGATTGCAAAAAAGATAGTTTTGATTCTTCTGATGAAACACTTGGAGATTTAATAGTTGGTATTACTTTTGTTTGAGTGATTGCTTCTGTCGTTGAATTAGTACCTTTAGTCGTTTTTAGCACAATAGTAGGTTTTCTTGTAGTTTTCAACCTTACTGTAGATAGTTTTTTAGTGGTTTTAATTTTCGGCGTAGTTGTTTTCTTAGTTGTAATTTTTGTTGTTATTTCTGTTATTGTTTTATTGGTAATACTTGGTTCTTCTGACACTGTCGTCTCTTTTTCAAAATTGCAATGTATTTTTATTAGATACGACGTATAAAATCCTTTTGGATTAATTATTGTTCCGTTAGATCCATTACTAGTATCGCACAGGTGTAGATCATTACCTTTGAATACAACGTATTGGTGCACTGGTTTTATTTGCAGTTCATAGTAACTTAGTTCTGTTGAGAAGTAAATGCAGATTCCTATGAACACTGATGTAGTTACAATTAAAGATCCAGCTAAAAGAGCTAGGCCTTTATTCAGAGTTAAAGACATAATATTTGTAATGTTACTAAAATTTGTTGCTGAGTATAATTATATTCTAAATATAATTTCTTTTGAGATTTTAATTATTATACCTAATTTGTTTTTCATAGAGGTAGATACATTACCATAAATTTGTGTATTCATATGTATAATTTAGAAATCAAATTGTAATTATAAAATATGTCTAATAAATGTCAGTTTGATTAATTTTTCTTATATATAAATATATATTCATATTCGATCTAGATATCCTTATAAATCATTCATTGTCAGGTTTGCAGTACGTACTCTTAATTAAACATATTAGAGAATTAGAGAACTGTAAACTATTGTAGAAACTGTAGAAACAGTTGTAGAAATTGTGTTTGACACATTAAAAATATTTGTGGTTAAATAATTAACAATTGAAGTATTTAGTTTAGATTTTTTACATGACAAAGTCAATAGTAGACAATTTAGGAATTGAGTTAAGTGGCAAGTCGAGTTTTTCAGTAGTACTAGTTGTAGATTTAATGGTTGAGGTATCTAATTTTCATCAATAGTTAAACAAATGTTGTAGAGATATTACGGTCATTTTTTCTGTTTCTTCGATAGGTGTAGATGGCATTATAGAAGTTTCAGGTAGCTTTAATAGTTGAAGTTCGAAGAGGATACTGTAGAATTCTCTTGTTTCTTAAATTCCACTGAGGTATATTTTGGCAACAACAATGTTTGCGCTCTTTGCTCTGCTGAATAATTTAATACAACGTTGAATGTGTTTGCAGCAGTGAAATGAATGGCAAATAAGCGAATTGTTGTATAGCTTTTTGTAGTCGAATATTCACTGGTGTTTGTTTCTAGGGTAGTTTCTTTCGACGCTTGTGTGTATACATTCGTTGTTTCTGTCAACGTTGAAGTGTATATTTCTGTTTTCTCGGTGCTAACAGTTGATGATTCAGTGGTTTCTGCCAAAGTCGAAGAATCAGTAGTTTTCGTTTCTGGTCTTGTTTCCGTCAAAGGTGAAGATTCTGTCCATGGCAGAGTGGCAATAGTAGTTGACTTAGTAGTGAAGAGCGTGGCGGCTGATTCTGTCGATGGCAGAGTGGCAGCAGTAGCTAACTTAGTGGTTGATGCCGTGGCGGCTGTTTCTGTCGTCGGCAGAATGGCAGCAGTAGCTAACT